>JAACNH010005670.1:0-19569 GCA_019447015.1 Hymenochirus boettgeri
ATATTCTTGGGGGGGGGGTAAATAATTCATATTCATCATCCAGGTCATGGATACTCTGTTTTTTAATTCATTCGATTCCAGGTCATGGTAATATCTGTATATTCATCCATCCAGCACGGTATATCTGTAATATTCATCCATCCAGGTGCATGGTATATCTGTATATTCATTCATCCAGGTCATGGTATATCTGTTGTATTCATCATCCAGGTCATGGTATATCTGTATATTCATCCATCCGGTTCACGGTATATCTTTATATCATCCCTCCAGGTCATGGAATATCTGTAATATTCATTTCATCCAGGTCATGATATCTGTTGTATTCATTCATCCAGGTCATGGTATATCTGTAATTCATCCATCATGGTACGGTATATCTGGTACTATTCATCCATCCAGGTCATGGTATATCTGTTTGTATTCATGTCATCCAGGGTCCATGGTATGATTCTGTAATATTCATCCATCGCAGTCACGGTATATCTGTAATATTCATTCATCCAGGTCATGGTATATCTGTAATATTCATTCATCCAGGTCATGGTATATCTGTAATATTCATTCATCCAGTCACGTTATTCTGTAATATTCATCCTCCAGGTCTGGTATATACTGTAATATTCATCCATCCAGGTCATGGTATATCTGTTATTCATTCATCCAGGTCATGTAGATCGTAATATTCATTCATCCAGGTCATGGTATATCTGTAATATTCACTTGATCTATGTCATGCTATCATTGTAAAGTCATTCATCCAGGTCGTATACCTGTAATATTCATTCATCCAGGTCTGTATATTGTATATTCATCCATCCAGTCAGGATATCTGTATATTCATTCATCGGTCATGGTAATATCTGTACTATTCATATCCATCATGTCCCGGTATATCTGTAATATTCATACCATCACAGGTCATTTGCTATATCTGGATAATTCATCCATCCAGTCATGGTATCTCTGTAATATTCATTCATCCAGGTCATGGTATATCTGTAATATTCACTCCATCCAGGTCATGGTATATCTGTAATATTCATCCATCCAGGTCCCAATGGGTATAATCTGTTATATTCATCACCCAGGTCATGGTATATCTGTATATTCATTCAGTCCAGGTCCATGGTATAATCTATAATATTCATTCATCCATGTCATGTGTATATCCGTATATCTACCGTCCAGGTCAAGGTTATCTGTAATATTCATTCATCCAGGTCATGATATATCTTTAATATTCATCGGTCCAGCTCACGGTAATCTGTATATTCATCCATCCAGGTCATGGTATATCTGTAATATTCAATCCTACCTTCCAGTCATGGTATCTCGTTATATTCATCGATCCAGGTCATGGTATATCTGTAATATTCATTCGTGCAGGTCACTGTTATCAGTAATGTTTATTCGTCCAGGTCACGGTATATCTGTAATATTCATCCGTCCGGTACTGTATATCTGATATATTCATTCGCCAGGTCACGGTATATCTGTAATTTATTCACCAGGTCAGTATACTGCATATTCCTTCATCACGGTACCCATAATATCTAATATTCAATTCACAGGTCACGATAAATCTGTAATATTCATTCTCACCAGGTCATCGATTCTGCAATATTCCATTCATCCAGTCATGTATATCTGTTATCATTCGTCCAGGTCACGTATACTCTGGGCAATATTCATTCATCCAGTCACGGTATCTCTGTAATATTCATCCATCCAGGTCACGGTATATCTGTAATATTCATTCATCCGTCCGATGGTAAATAAGTGTTATATTCAGCTAGTCAACTGGATTTGAAGTGTTGTCCTTGAAGTCGTTTCAGAGACGTTTCATAGACTAGCGAAACGTCTTTAAGAATTAAACCAAGCCAGTTGATCTAGCTGAATACAACAATATAACTAATTTACATCTTTCTTTTCTGTTATAAAAAGAGGTAAAGTAAGACAGAGATGTAGTGAAAGAGGGAGATAAGAGACGAGAAGATGATAGAAAAGAGTACTATTCTATAATATTAACTGTAATAATACTATAATTAATATTAACTTCTCTCAAGGAGTAGATATTAGTAGAGGCTGACCATCGCCATTGCAAGTGGTCGACCTGATGGTCGCAGCAAAGTACTGCGGCTGACAGTTTGTCGTGCGCGCCCCATAGAAGATGCGACTTTGGCTGCAATTTACCTTCATGTCCGATTCATGACCGTCATTGGCCGCAGCAGGCCAAAACATTTCGATTTCCAGCCGACTAAGCATACACGTAAATACAGTATGTACTTGTGGTACCAAGCCTTAGATCACCTAGCTGGATATCTGTAATATTCATTCATCCAGTTCACGGTATCTGCAATATTCATTCATCCAGGTCACAGAATATCTGTAATTTCATTCATCCAGGTCACGGTATATCTGTAATTTCTTCATCCAGGTCATCTATATCTGCAATATTCATTCATCCAGCATGGTATATCTGTAATATCATATCGCCAGGTCACGGTATATCTTGCATATATCACTTCATCCAGGTCACGGTATATCTGTAATATTCATATCATCCAGGTCACGGTTATCTGTAATATTCAATTCATCCAGGTCATGATATATGTGTTATATTCAGCTAGATCAACTGGATTTGAAGTTTTGTCCTTGAAGTCGTTTCAGAACGTTTCATAGACTGCCGAAACGTCTTTAGAATTAACCAAGTCCAGTTGATCTAGCTTCAAACAACAGATATAACTAATTTAATCTTTCTTTTTCTGTTATAAAAAAGGTAAAGTAAGACAGAGATGTAGTGAGAGGAGTAAAGAGACAGAGAGAGGATGATAGAAAGAAGTACTATCTATAAATTAACTGTAATATAATCTATAATTAATATTACTTCTCTCAAGGAGTAAGATATAGTAGAGCCTGACCATTCGCCATTAGCAAGTGGTCGACCTTATGGTCCAGCAAAAGTACTGCGGCTGCAGTTTGTCGTGCAGCCCCATAGAAGATCGCACTATTGGCTGCAATTACCTTCATGTCCGTTCATGACCGTCATTGGCCGCAGCAGGCAGCCAAAAAACATTTTCGTATTCCCGGCCACTAGCAATAACACGTAATATCAGTATGTACTGTGTTGTGACCAAGCCTTAGAATACATAGCTGCAGATATTCTGAGCTGAACATCTGATATACCCAAATATCATCTGTATTTTTTAACCATCACCTACCAATGTTGGCCGTTTCTTCGTCAAGGAAATGAAGGATGGTCGGACATGACGGTAAATAATGGCAATTATTCAGTTTCCTATGAATGTGACTTCTGATTGACATTTATGATACTGATTATATACTGGTGTTTACAGGACTGTGTGTATATCACTTAAAGTGTTCCAGGTATTGTAGATCACTTTAGTGACTTTTTGAAAGGGGGGTGTGCCAGAGGTGTGGCAATTATCTGCATTTCACTGTTAAGCCATTTCATATGGAATGTCCTGTACACACTGCAAATTTTTCTTGGGCGGAACGAGACTGAGCTCCAGACCGAGAATCGCCCGTGTATGGGTGTTCGGCCAAAAGTCGTCTTTTTTATCTGCCAGACACTGGAATCTGTAGTTCCAATCGCCAGCACTACTGCATTTGCTATGTTGTAACTGACATATAGCTGGATATGGCTTCTAGTTGAAGGTGTAGATAAGTGTACAGGGCACACAACCAACAGCATTAAGTCCGTTGGGCACAAAGTAGCTAGAAACAAGATCTATCAAGGCATATCTGTTTGTATTCATTAGATACTGGCCTTGAAGTTTAGTTCTTGAAGATGTTCTAAGAACTAACTTCAAGTCCAGTTGATCTAATTGAATACAACAGAATTACTATACCTGGATGAATGGGAACCTTCACGAGACTTACTGCATCAATGGGATCCACGTCAGGTAAGATGTGCCTCTTTACGCCTCTATAGAAAGTCATTAAACACACAAAATATTTGCCCAATCTGAAACGTAGCCTTTTCTACATAGGCTAACAGCGATATTTCCACAAAGTTATGGAAACGGAACTTGTCTCCACCGAATTAGTGTTAACCTACGCTAACCGAATATATACAGCAGCTACATCATCGCCCCCTACACAAAACGTAACTTAAATTGTATCAACATCAATGTGAATCCCTCATTACAGGATAATACACCTGGTAGCTTAATTTTACACTGATAAGATGGTTAACATCCAATAGTGCATTGACCCCTTTGTCTGAAATTGTTAGTACACTGGCCGCGGTTTTAAACAGCTGATCGTGTGTATCTTTATGGCAATGACATACAAGGGCTAGGCACACTGCACTGTTTTAACTCGCAATCCAATCACTGTTAATGCGGACATACAGTATTGTTGGGCAATTGGACTGGCCACACTAGGCTACCCTGCATTGCTCTGCTAATTGAAGAACTGAGATCTGCTAATTTTTTTCAGGCATAGCGCTCAAATTGCAGGTTATGCGCGCATATGTACACATTCCGGTGCTCTAAACCACGCCATGTAGTGTGGCCTCAGGCCTTAGTCCTTATTGCCCAACAGTTAAGCCACAGTCTATCCTTGTTCTGAAAATGAAGTGTGTCTTCGAACTTCTCCATGGTGGTTTATACATTTAAGGGGTTATCAATAAAAGTTCTTATTTTTTTAAAATGGTGCTAATTTTTCCCCACCAATCAGATGTTAGCTTTCAAATGTTTACATAATTTCTGATTGGTTGGGGCAAAATTAGCACCATTTTAAACAATCCGAACTTTTATTGAATCTCCCTGCTACTCTATAGTGATGAGTCCCGGTTTCGTTTTGGAACTGTCGGTTTATGAAATCCGCCGATCTGGTGGAAGTTTCAAAATGTTTGAAGTCAGGAAATGGAATATTAGAAATGGAATATTAGATTGGAAATGTTCAAAAATTCCAATCAGATTATCAAAAGAAATTCAATTGTTTCGATCTTTAATAATAATAATAAATAGTGTACTTAGCACGGAAGAACCGTCTGACGTTATTATTTATCGTTAGCACTGTGAACTCTGGGAGTCAGGCGGTTGACATGTATTGGTTTATTTACAAATAGAACTCTGTATCTGCAAAAGTCAACATTTTCAGGACAGAGAGTGAAAAGTTTGGACAGAACCAGTTTTGCATCCACACACAGTCAAGGGGGGAATGTGGAAATGAAGTTGAACTGCCTGCCAGGACAGGTTTGTCTCTAGCTCATTCATTGCTGCAGGTTTATGAAACTCAGACTGTCAGGTATCTAAGGGAAGGGGCCACGCAGGTATCTAGGGGGAGGGGCCCCGTCAGTATCTAGGGGGAGGGGCCACGCTGTGCTGCATATTACAAAAGCTGACACAACTGGAAGCCTTAGGGAAGTTTTAACATTAACTGACCCGTCAGGTGGACACAGTGACATTGCTTTCAATATGGAAATGTGAGGCAGAGAAAGCTGTTTACACAGGCAGTCATTCAAAGATCTTTCCTACCTGGAGATCGTGATCTTGATCATGTGTGAATCCAGAGGCTCGAAGAGGTCCAGAGAACATTCTGGACAACTTAAGAACCGAGTGGAGGACCTAAAAAATCGTTTGAGACCAAGCTCTCCACTTGTATTTAACTACAATGAAACTGCCCGTCTGGCCACGATGCCTTGGTGGAACAAGGGGAGAAAGGATTCTCGCGTCCTTCAGATGAAAAGGAACTGCCTTTCGCTATCAAGCTTGGACACTGAATACATATGCACCAGTAACCCAATGAACTAAGAACTTCAGAGAAAGAATGTGACGGACCGACTCTATCTCTATTAGACGGCCCACTGTCCATCAGAACTGACGTCTGGCACTTATTTTCCTTACATTTCAGATATAGATGCGCCTGACTTAAGACTGGGGTGGCCGGAAATTCCTTTGGCTCTAAAGCCAGAAAAACCGAAGTGCAAGTTTTTTTTTCCAAGCACGCCAGCGATGACAAAGAACGTCCGATCGCACATAAACATGGCTAAAAAGGTAAGTAGTAAAAGAACTTTTACCAGTGAACTTTTTCTGTAAGTAAGACCTGCAACCTGCTATCCACTGGGAGGGGGTGGGGGGGCTTACATAAAGTCTCTCTCCTCTCCCCCCTCTATCTCTCTATCTCTCCTCCACTCTCTCTCCCCCCCCCTTCTCTCTCCTCTCTCCCTCTTGAAAGATTTGTTTCTGACTTTAGATATGCTGTACTGAATTTTTATCGCTGCGCGACCGTCCTGTCACCTGGACCCGGCGAACAGATGATCGGATATGTTGGTAAATCACAGGCATCGTGTGGTCTCCTGTGGACCGCACAATCGGTCTCGGTGACTGTCAACTCCGGCAACCACAGTGATTCGTCCCCGGCTGACAATCAGTCCAGGATAAAAAATATGCTGGTGTGTACCCAGCCTATACTGTATCTCTTGCCTGGGGCTCAGGAGGCCAGCTGCCCACAGATCCCTATTATAGGGCCTTGAAATGATGCTGGTGACACTGTTGTTGGTTGTTCTTTTGCGTTATAAAATTTTTATTCTTTTGTTGGTCTCGTTCACCTATTGGAACCATAAATCCCAGGTGGTGGTAGTGCATATTGGCAATAACCGAGGGCATCGACTGGAGATGATTGGTTTATATTAGGATTTAACCTGAACTATTTTTTACATGTGAGATTTGGCAATTTATCAAAGCCTCATCTACCCTGGGTATATCTCCCCAACGCAAACCACCAGTGGCTGTAGGTTAAATCACCGAGTGGTTAACCCATACATGGTTATAGCTATTGTTAATTTGAGCCATGCAGCCACTGGAAATAACTTTGGGCAGCTGCGTGAGTGTGTCTTGCTATAAACCAGGAATATAATATCTTAATTAAAATAGTAAAATAAATTATAAAAAAAATAAGCTAATATAGAAAAATTATAAACCTGTGCAACAAGGGGTTATCAAGGGGTTAATGCCAAGCTAACCATACCTGCAGGATCCAGCGGCTGTCCGTGAATTGCCCCAATATTTTATTTAGCCACTAGATGAGAAAAGATTAACTGTTCATATGTCAATTCTGCATGATGTATCTAAAAAAGATTGGGTACTCAGGAATCCTATACCAAAGACATTAAATAGATCTAGACTGGAATTCCGGTATAAGCGGATTGTCTACTAAATCAGTGAACTTACCGCCAAATAGAGACCTGTTGTGCAGGAACAAGCTAATTCTACATGTGGCTCATACGGTAGATTTAGTAGGGAATGCACTGAGCACTGTTTTACCATTCATTACGCGGTATTGCGCATGAACTGTTTAGACGGGGGATTATGAATTTCTGAGGTAGGAATTGATTTTAGAATACAAGTTACATTTGTATGTAAGTTCACACACACATTCTTATTAGACAACAAAATACAGTGTTTTGTATAGCAATGCAGACCCTTGTCTAACGTGATGAATGAAAGTTGACCCAATCTTTGCAGTCCATTAAATCCTGCTCAATCGACCGGGAATTTCTGACATGCCGAATAATTCGGATGGGAAGGTTTTGTCCTATCATTTGACCGAGTGGATCGTCACATCATAAATGACCCACCATCAAGCAAAATAGTTGCCAGGCGATCCCATTATCAACTAAAGTTCAACTACCGTATACCTCGAGTATAAGTCGAACCCAGTATAAGTCGAGGCACCTATTTTTACCTGAAAAAATTTGTACAAACTGATGACTCGAGTATAAGCCGAGGGAAAAATTATCACCACTACTCACCCTACTGCCTGCTGTTCTGTTGTTTTTAGGCTTTAGTTGCCTTTAAATGGACAGCAGCAATTCCCATACATGACTCCATACAGTATAGCCAAATCCATACCAGTAACCTCCATTCTTGTTCACTCCGATGTTTTGAAAAAACTAAACTCCCAGCATGCTTTGTTGCTGGGAGTTTCCAGTTTCTAAACAGTGGAGTGGCAAGGTTCAGTAAACTTTTAATTAGGGCCCTCTGACCCCCATATATAAGGGCCTCTACCCCCATATAGTAAAGGGCCTCTGACCCCCATATAGTAAAGGATTCTCTGACACCCAATATTTAAAAATGTCACCTGAGAGTTGTAGTTTCAGCTGTCCTTTGCACTGTACTAGAAGCTGTTTTTTGCCCCAACTGAGGAGACCATCAGATTTACAGTAACTAGATGAGCAGTCAGTGACAGTGCTGAGGAGTCCAGCAGCCAGAAACAGAAGCAGGAAGTGTAAGGCAGATCAGCTCTGTAACTTTCTATGCAGTTAACACAGCACCACCTACTGGTTACCTATCTGTAAAAATTTTCAGAATTGGACTATTGACTTGACCCGAGTATAAGTCGAAGTTAGGTTTTCAGGCTAATTTTAAAGCCTAAAAATTCGACTTTACTCAAGTATATACAGTATTCAATCGTGTATAGAATTCATTTGATATATCCTGGGGATGTGTAAACCTAACCCTCTGATGTCCTTGAGTAAACTACCACATCACATACAAGAGATATAGCCGAGGTGGGTTCTAGGAATTGTACTTGACGTTTTGTTGTGCTTAAACTCCCTGAGCTCAGTGCCCCCTTAACTTTCATCCCATGACACTATAGTAATGTCCATTCATGTAAATAACAACAACAGACTAGAATAGGTGAGGGTATTGCTCTAAGTGGTAATTTACATATGAAAACTTTAATATTTTTTTTCATTCACATTTTCATCATTAATACATTAAAGGGCGTTCCTCCCTTGGGGACTTGTCAGTTATCTGCCAAACCCCAACTGCTATTTTACCAGTTTTATTACCATGTATTTGTAACCAGATATTCAATAATAAGTTCTTTTTCATTTTGGCAAAGGTATCCTCCTCTTCCTCGCTCAAGAGCTTTTTAATAGCTTGAGCATGTGCAGGAAGGCAGCAAGTTAATCGTAGTCCATAATTGGTTGTGATGTCTACAGTCACAGCCTTGATTGACTGCAGGAGGGAGGTGTCAGCTACTCTGCCAGAATGGGGACAATAATTATCCTTAAATACTGCAAAATATATCAGTTGGGGCAGATAACTAACAGTCATCATTTTTTTGTATTAAGGGTGGACATTCCCTTTAAAGAAAATGTTTGCGATCAATGGATTATGCCATTATGGGAGCCTAATAGGAGACCTTCGTAATTACCTGATACGACACCTTAAAGACTAATGAAAAAGTTTGGAAAGGCTTTAGGAAAAACAAATACACGGAAAGGAAGAGAATGTTGTGTGGTGATTTGTGATTCATACTCTCTCCTCCTTGTTTAGGGTGAAACTCTAGAGTTTCCGTGTATGGTGAATGAATCGGGTGAAATCGTGACCTCTCTGCATTATTAGCTGGGTAAATCCAGTTTTTTTCCTGATAAAGGGTTTAGTAGTACACAAACTCCCGGATGTACTTCCTTGTAATCTCAATGTCCTTAGGGTACATCCGCGAACCATCAAGTAACATGATTAAGGAACAACTGGTTTGTGATACGATTTTTTTTTTATTGGACATGTCTAAAAATGTCCCGTTTTACTTGAATAATGATAATTTAAGTACTGCCTCAGTGTGCCTCCCTCCAATTGTATACCTACCGGATGTGGCGCAGACCATATGGGGTGCACCTCACTAACATACCTATTTGGAATCCAGGAACCTGTTTCCATTCATGCTATAAAATGTCCTGCCCACGCTAATGAATTGAAAGAAAAAGCCTAAATGTCAATCACACATGCCAAGGCAATTGGGAATGGAGCATCATCTTTACATGTATCCATACTTTACAAACACGTTAATTTGTCATCCTAATAGTCCAGTAATCACATGTTTCTGGCCCAGGATCTTGATTATTACTTGTGGAAACGGGGATGGTTTGACTGTAACGTACCTGTATTTTATGCTACTGTATGTCTACAATAGAGACCATGGTGAAAATACCATTATCGTCTGGTATCACTTCATAGGTGCCTTTAACAGTTGTGTCCAACAAATCCAGAATTCACGGCCACATGCTTGTATAGACCCTAGTTTGGTCAACTCATTCATACCACACTTATAAATAAGCCAATGTCATGATTTTTATTATTGTGGATTATATACGCCAACATCTTCGCCTGGCCTTGAAACTGTTCATTGCTTATATTTCTCCACACGTCATGCTCTGTCCCATAGAGATTACAATCTAAGCAGATTATTGTGACATATACAACTACAGTATTTATGATGTGGTGGTAAACCGGTTGATATAGTAATCCACCGTCGCGGGGCTTAGCTGGTTACTCAGGGTTGTCGGACAGTGCCCGGGGGGGAACTAAACCCTTTCAGGTGTGTCTAATGTGTCTCAGGACTGCCGCCGCAGTGGGCAACAGTGGCTACCACTGAGCGCTGTCAGTTCTTATCTTTCTAAAAAACTTTAGAAAGCATCTGGAATGTTTATCTCGAGACCTATGTTACTGCTCACATAGCACGCAGTTCCGTTGGGCTTCAATAGTTAAACCTCTATCCTGTGTCTTTGTGTGTTGGTTCTTAGTTTATCCATCAATCATCACAGCTGTGAAAATAATGCAGTCACATAAATGTTTCATCTCACACCTTGTCACTGTTTCTTTCAAAATAAATAAAAAACCGTCATAAAGGAAATGATGGGTTTATAGTGTCAATTTTGTGGTTTGATGTGTGCTGCTGTCGCTCTCTCTGTTATATAACCACGATTATTTAGAAGTACAAGAGCCTACACTGATTATTTTTTATTTTACAATTTTTTTAGCTGTACTGTTTATTACAGTGGATCCTGCATTTTATAGGGCAAGGTTTGCCTAAGCTTTAATTTGCATTAACCAATAGATGTTTTACTTTTTACTGGGCTTTTCAGTTAGATACATCTAATTGGTTGCTGCAAATTAATGGTGCAGGCCAATTTTGCACCTTTATTGCATCGCCTCTATATATGTACTTCCATCACCCAGATGAGTGGCCAAACTTGCTTTATGGAGTCAAAAATTGATATATATTCACATACAGGTGAGGGCCAAAGGTCAGGTATTCATCCCCTGGAGCATATAATCTCAATCATGTACTGTACATTGTGAATAGCTGGAAAATATTTACAGAGACAAAAAACATTCAGAGAGAAAATTATAATTAGCTTTTTTTTCCCACCTTAAACAAGAGTCATCATAAAGGAAGAAAAGACATAAACACACCTCCCATTTGCTGTAACCTTGCTCCTTAATTAGCCCACACAACACTTATTATTATACCAATGCGCCTCAGCCAAATGGGAATATTTAATTTAACTTTTGCCAGTTTTAACCTGGTTGAAAGAGAATTGCAGGTGCCAAACCAACTCAGCCCTTGGATGAGGCGGAGGTGGTGTTAGAAGTCTGAGGTGATTAGGGACATTTGTTGAACTACTACTTGAAACAGACCACAAGAATTTGGACGCATGGTTGTTTCTGTCACATCCTATTGACATGAATACATTGAATTAGATGCATTTTGGTTGGGGCATTTTTGTTTCTTTTACAATCCACCAACATAGCGTTGAAGGATTTTGTCTGATTTAGTTGTAAGTTTGCTTTCAAATTGGAAATGAATGAAACCTCTGGAGTACAAACCAGCGTCAGTACTAAGTGAATCGGGGACAGGCACAATAGTTTTTTATTCACCATCATCCAAAATCAGTAAAAGTAGATTTGAATGATGGCCCATATATAAATCTCTAGGGCATGTTTATCCAATAGCTCATATCAGAGGACTCATGGAAAAACAGGAGTTAGAAGGTTTCTTTACTGTGGAGACTTTCAGCAAATGTGGTAATGGAAAGTTCACTGAATACAGTTTCTAAAATTACCGTATACTCGATATAAGTCGAATTTTCAGGCTTTAAAATTAGCCTGAAAACTAACCTCGACTTATACTCGTCAGTCGATAATTTGATCCAATTCTGCAATTAACAGATAGAAGACCACCAGTGATAGGGAGTGTGGCGCGTGTGTAAAGCTAGAACAGACGCATAAGAAGTTCAGCTGATCTGATCTCCTTTACACTTACTGCTTCCTGTATTCTGGCTGCTGCTCACTCAGCACTGTCACTGGATGCTGTATATCTGATAGTCTCTCAGTTTTGGCAAAAACAGCTGCTTGTTCAGTGCAAAGGACAGCTTGAAACTACAACTCATCTTTGACATTTTTAACTATTGGGTCACAGAATCCTTTACTATTGGGGGTTAGAGTTCCCTTTACTATATGGGGTCAGAGGGCCCTTTACTATTGGGGTTCAGAGAATGTGAAATGATTTAGCTTAATTAAAAGTTTACTGAACCTTGCACTCACATGTTTAGAACTGAACTCCACAACAAAGCATGCTGGGTTTGTAGTTTCCAAACATCTGGAATGCCAAAGAATTGGGGTACTGGTACTTGGATTTGTATTACTGTATGGGATTCATGTCTGGGACTTCTGCTGTCCATTTAAAGGGCACTAAAGCTAAAAATACACAGAATCAGAAGGCAGTAGTGGTGATAATTTCTACCTCGACTTGATCCTTGAGTCATTAGTTTTACTAATTTTTCAGGTAAAAATAGGTACCTCGACTATACTCGGATCGACTTATACTCGGGTATATTACGGTTAAATGTTTTAAATATATTCAAAAACAATAGTTTTTTTAAAAAATGCATTTTAGTTCTGGTTGATCCTGGATTAGTTTTTTTTAGGTTGGACTAGATGGCCCCATGTTTTTTATGTAGTCTCCAATACTATGTAACCATGGAATATAGTATATCTGTTGTTTCAATTAGATCAACTGGACTTGAAAGTTTAGTTCTTGAAGACGTTTTGCTAGTCATCCGACTGGCTTTCTCAATTCAGAATGACTTGTACAAGAATCTGTGGCAATTATCCCAATTAGCATATCACAGCCAGTGTTAAGGCGTGATTGGATAGTGGCTTAGGTGTTCTAGGAACGCCCAGAGTAAGGTTCAAAACACGCATTGTATAAGGCAGACAGATGGTGTTGAAACCCCCCCACCTCTATTTAGGCTTGGTTTTTATTTCACATAATGGCCTCCTTAACAACTCTCTTGAACCAGTCACGTGCCAATATGTTACATTACATGGCAGAACTAGTCTCCAGACTCAGACATACACATGCTCAATGCTCACCTATCCTTTTACTGTGGACTCTGGGGAATTTTTGAAACCTGAGGTCAGCTCCCATAACCCCACCTTAGCTGGGTGATCCCAGCTACATGTACACAGTCAGGCACATGTCTGTAGTGCTCAACAATCAAAACTAGAAAGGGATAAGTTTAAGTATAAAAATTTGGTTAGTGAATGTGTTTGTTCTGTCTGCAGATTTTAAAACGCAATACCTAACCTGACCGAACATGCAGCGAGGTTTTTTTAAAGGGCATGAACCACCCACTAAAAAAGTTTTTAACTTGGATCAACCTCACACACCCCATTTTCATTTTAATTAAACCTAGGAGCATCTTTGAAAGGTTTAATTCAAACAAAAATGGGGTTGTGTGGGCTGAACTACGTGAGGACATCCTGCAGTAGATCTGGATGGGGCCCCTTTGGCTACGGCCCCATAGCAACATACTATGGTTGCTAAAGTGATTCCTACACCCCTGATAATGGAAATGTTAGGAGGCATTGTTGTTTTTTATACTCACCCTTTAAATATAGCAGTCACAGGAATGAATGGGTATATCAGTTGTGTGTCGCAGGTTGGGGGATAAAAAACCTTTTTGATGATTGGTCAAAATGTTGTTTTTTGTCTATACTTACCCTTGAAATATGGTTTCCACATGAATGAATGGGAGCTCATTTGGTGTGTTTTACCTGTGTCAGGCTGGAAGTTAAAAAAACCAAACTTTTTAATTATTGATCCAATTTTTGTTTGACTATAGTAACCCCTTTAAATATGGCTTCCACAGAAATGTAAGAGTCTGCTAGTTATGTATGTATCCTGTGTCAGGGTGGGGGTTAAAAAAAACAACCTTTTTTGATTTTGGTCAAAGTTTTTTTACTTTAGTTACCCTTTAAGGGCATGTCCACCCCTTTAAAAACTTTTGTGGTATAGTAGTTTCTCCCTCCCCAGCCCAACTGATATAGTAGTTTTTCAGAAACTCCCCGGATCATTACCGTGGCTGCTGGCAGTGAGAACGCCTGAGAAGAGAGCAAGGTAAGTAGAGTTTGGGGGAGTTTTCTGTAAACTATTATAGTGGTTGGGGCTGGGGTAGGGAGACTACTATACCCCAAAGGGGATTTTACACTAAGGGGAGGGAGAGCAAAACTGGTGGGAGAGGGGGGGGGGCTTTATGGTTCATGCAAAGAGACAGAGTATATTGGACTCTGCCAGGCTACTGGTGCCAGTTTTTGGACTTTCGAGGGGCATATCAGGGCAGCAATTTGGAGCAGGGATAGGTAAGGATTTTTATACACTACATAGTGGGGCCAGCAGTGGGTTAAATTATAGTTTTTGGGGGTGGACATGCCTTTAAGTATGGCTGCATAGTAATGGAGGGGTAGGTCAGTAGTGTTTGTACCTGTGTCACAATGGGGTTAAAAAAGTATGGCTGCCATGGAAATGAAGGGTAGGTCATAGGTGTGGTTCTCGTGTGAAGTTGGGGGTATGTGTTTTTGCATGTATGACCATATAACTAGTTTTATTTGGCGATATATCAAAATATTTTTTTTTAAATGTATTTACCCTTTAAGTAGCTGCATAGGAATGGAAGGGTAGGTCAGTAGGTGTGTGCCGTGTGAGGTTGTGTGGGGGTGTTTTTGTATGTTTATGACCGTAAAACTACTTTTTATTGATGATTGATCAAAATTAGTTTTTGACTATTTTTACCCTTTAAATATGGCTTCCATGGGACTGAAAGGTAGGTCAGTAGGTGGGGTACCTGTGTCTGTGTGGGGGGGTTGGCGTATCACCATTTGTATTTTATGACCATGAAAAAAACTGTTTGAAATATCCATATTGAGGATTGTTACCATTAAGTCTATGGACAAAAATGTCCGTAAACTTACAGATACGCTGTAACGCTTCCGCGGTCATTCCTTAGCTATAAGATAGCACACTTCTCCTATATGCCCCGCATTGTCTGTACCGAATTTCATGTCTTAGTTCAAAAACTGTGGGAGGAGATACGGTCCAAAAAAAAAAGCGAAGAATAAAACGGAAAGAAAGAACAAGAAATAGAACTAACTAATTTCTCTTCAAAGCCAAATTACACAGGAAGCTGCAGCCTTGCTTCCTAGAAGCTGACAGTACACATGTAACCGCATGAGTCCTCCCTCTCCCTGACAAAGAAGGATTCCAATGCAGCTTTTAAATGTACATGTATTTAAATGATATATTTTTTGTTTAAAGATGCAATGTCCACCCCAAAAAAATATAATCCCCCCAACTACTGGCCCCATCAGTAGTGTAGTTTACTCTTACCTCACATCCAGCTCCATATGGTTCTCCTGTGTCCCCCCCCCAAAGTCCCAAAACACTGCCCACGCATGAGAGCAGAAGTCATCCAGATATAGGAGACTCTGCCTCCTACCTGGCCTCCGGGAGAAGTTTGGCATGCGTACTGCAGCCCTCTCCCCCCCTCTCCCTCCCTCTCAGGATTCCCTCCCCTAGCGTTAACCCTTATATATAGGATTCCCACGTCCCCCCAGCCCCAACCCTATATTTATATTCTTAGAAAGCTCCCCAAACTTTACTTACTTCCTTTTTTTCCCCGCCGAAAGTAACTCCCAGCACCGCGTCCGTGATTGGCTGCCGCTCAGCCAATCACGGCGCAACTTTGCTGGTCCCCCCCCTCGCTGCATTTCTCGCGAAGCAGAGGGCCGGCGCGCGGAGGAGGAAAGGGGGTAAGTAAGTATGGGGAACTTCTAAAGTATAAATAGTAGGGTGGGGGGCGGGGACGGGATCTATCCCAAAAATTCATTTTTAGGGTGACATACCCTTTAATACAAATAAAGAAAAGTAATCTTTGCAATTTTTTCTTAGCTATTATGGATGTAAGAAACAGAATATTAATTTTATTAAAAAAAAAAAAAAGGTTCTCACTCATCCGAGCATTGGTAATCTGTTGTATTCAATTAGATCACTGGACTTGAAATGTAGTTCTTGAAGAAGTTTCACTAGTCATCCGACTCTTTAACATTCAGAATGACTGTACAAGAATCTGTGGCAATTATGGGATCTTAGTTTCACCCATGTTGCAAACTTTACATGGTGGAAGTGGACAAATAGGCTGCTAATCATTAAGGGCATAGACACCCAGCCCATGGTTCAGATATGTGGTATGACACCTGGGTAAAATCCACCAGAAGGAAGTACAAGCCTTCACAGAACACATTAATGCTGTAGAGCAGAACATCAAATTTACAAGGAAGCAGTACAGAATATCACACGGCTTTCTTGGACTGCTTGGTAGAAGTTAAGGAAAATGGTAAACTGGATAGAGGTTTACGGAAAACCAAACCAACACAGATCAGTATTGATGTTTGACTCCCCCAACTTAGATCACAAGCGGGTGTCATCAGCTTGACACAAAACCCCCATTAACACCAGTGTTTACGATCGGTTGCACAACTTTTTATAGTTAGGGGTGGACGTGCGAGAATTAGAAGAGACACTCGCGAAGCCGCCGGAACTATTTACTAGAGGCTGCATGACTTTGTGTAATGCAAGCTTTAACCTCATCTGAGAGACACGCTGCTACGGGAGAATTGCCCAGAGCAAGAGGATAATTCTCTCTGAATATGTCTTAACACACTAATCCTTTGTATATCCCTGTACACAAGGGTTTAAGAAAGCTTTTAGTGGTTGTTACTCTGGTATATCCCACATGTGTTTGATTGTACATAGGGTCACCCATATTGGTCAGGTGGGGTTACCAGTTCACTGACCAGTTAGAATATGATTTTCTGACTTTGACAAATTTGTTTTCACATTATTCTTCAAAATATAATTGCCCATAGGTTCTCAAACATTCCCATCTTGCCCTGGATATTGGATAAGATAAGTAAGATAGGCTTTCTGGTCGTGTCACATATCAAATCTGAGATCATAGACCCAAAGAGTTGGTAAAATTGTTGTTTAGCTTCACCGTAAGTGTTCCATAGTACTGGTTTTAGACAATACTTGGGGAAACACAAAGGAACCTAGTAACTAGAATCCCATCTTTCTTCAGGTATTGATAGATTTACAAGATAAGCTTACTTGCTCATAGATACTTGCAGCAGAGAGATATTGTAGAGAAAAAAAATAACTCGTCCACCCAAAAATAAAATTTTACTTATGATTAATCACCCCCCCAAACCAAGTTCTGTTTTACTTACCTCTCCCAAAGATGGCCAGGAAATATTTACAAGTCCCCGCCCCTGCACCGCCTAGATGCCGCCCCTGCTACTGGTTACACTCAATTTGAGCAAAAACAGGAGCATTGAGGTGCTTCCGGTTGCGACTGTCGCTATTGCTGTGTCCACCGGTGCACCTTTGACTGACAGCAGTAGGGACCGGTCTTGTAAGTATGTTTCTGGTGCTCTTTGGGAAAGTAAAATGGAACTTTAGAGTTTGGGGGGATGCTTAATCTACAGTGTGAATTTCTTTATTATTGGTGGAAATGCCCTTTAATGCAATTACTGTATTACAGGCGAAATTCAGAGAGATTCAATAAAAGTTTCTTATTCATTAACAATGGTGCTAATTTTGCCCAAACTAATCAGATGTTATTTAACATTTTAAAACTAACACTGATTAGTTTTAAAATTAGCACCATTTTACAATAAGAACTTGTTATTGAATCTCCAGTAACCTTTTAAAACTCTGGCTATAAGGCAACGCAAAGCAGCTTAATCATAAAACATACTTTGATTTGTTTCTATTGCAGGTCATTGCCGTTGTAATGGATCTTTTCACAGATGTGGACATTTTATGTGATCTTTTTGAAGCAGCAAGAGGCGAGACGAGTCCCTGTGTGCATCCTCTTTGATGAAAAAACCGCTTGTGTATTTCATAGAAATGTACGAAACTGGGACTAACAAATTGTCTCTTGAAGTAAGTGATTTCTGCACAGAACTGTGTATACCTCATTATAATATTACATACCTCCCAAACATGTGACCGGGGGAGTCTTGGACGGGACCTACGTTTCAGCCCCTCACTGTCCAGCCCCAACCCCAGACAGACCCTTCCTAATGGTTCTCCTGGGCATACGTATGGTATTTATTGTGCCTCCTAGGGAAACTATAATGAAGAGAAATAATCACAATGAATGAGGTGCACATTCTTACAGTACTAAAGACAATAACAATTAGGTATCTAAACCACTATAAAGGGATAACAATAATAATATTACAAAACAATAAATTACAGACGTGTGACAATTATCCCATTAAATATTGAACCTCTTGTTTTGAATGATCATACAATTAACACACAAAATAAACTACTGACTTAAATTGATATATGATGTCAATCTTATGATGTCATGGAAAACTCTTTGTTAAGAGAAGACCCATTTAAAAAAAAAAAAAAATGCTCCTATTGCACCTGTAGCCATTGCTAGTGTTTTCCATCCTAAGTATTCGTAGAATTTAAATAATTTATCCATAAATTGGGCCTCCATATGAATGTTTTTTAGCGTTAACACATATAGGGAAGTTTCCCTATAAGTTTACTTATACGTATACTGTATGACTGCTCTCTGGGCTTCTCCCCCAGTCAGTCCACGACTTTTCCTCCATTCTCTGACACTAGCAAGCATATGATAATGAACTGACGGGCAGACGGGGGGGGGGGTGGATTCAGGATCTGTCAGTTACTTTGGCGATTGACAGTAGCGTTGGTTTTTTTTTTGCCTTCTCTGGGATCAACTATTACGGTTATAAGGGGGGGGGGGGGTACAAGGTTGGACTAGATGGACGTAATGCCTTAATTCAACCTCATAGTTTAGTATAAAACAATGTAAATTAACTATATTATTCACAGGAAAAGCATGTGCATTCTGCATGTTTGTTTCCATTGTGTGAGAAGGGTCTTCAAAGGCAGAGAAATTGCTGCTCTAGTTCTGTTCATGCTGTTTATCTATTATAGGATAAATAATGAAAAAGAGTTAAAGGAAGACACAGAAGTTTTGCATAAAAGTGTATTGCTACATTTAACGGGACACTATACTGAACTAAAAAGGACTTTGCTCAATCTTAACTCTATAATTGAATAATGTCAGTAGTGTTATATTCAGCTAGATCAACTGGATTTGAAGTTTTGTCCTTGAAGTCGTTTCAGAGACGTTTCATAGACTAGCGAAACGTCTTTAAGAATTAAACCAAGTCCAGTTGATCTAGCTGAATACAACAGATATAACTAATTTACATCTTTCTTTTCTGTTATAAAAAAGGTAAAGTAAGACAGAGATGTAGTGAAAGAGGGAGATAAAGAGACAGAGAGAGGATGATAGAAAGAGTACTATTCTATAATATTAACTGTAATATAATACTATAATTAATATTAACT
>JAACNH010005671.1:0-18184 GCA_019447015.1 Hymenochirus boettgeri
TTCTCACAGTGACAAACCCTTTCCCAACTCTACTTTATGTATCAATACCAGTAACTTGTAACATTCCTTGTTTGTAGAAACCCATCCATCTTTTTATTAAACTGACCAATGAACCTGCCATAACAACGTCCACTGGTTAGTATAGTACAGGCATGTATAGTATAGTATAGTTAGTATAGTATAGTACAGATAGTATATAGTATAGTACAGATAGTATTAGTATAGTATAGTACAGTAAGTACAGTTATAGTATAGTTAGTATAGTACAGTACAGTATAGTACAGTTAGTAGTACAGAGTATATAAGTACAATATATAGTACAGTATAGTATAGTTATAGTATAGTATAGTACAGATAGTATAGTACAGTAACAGTATAGTACAGTACAGTATTCAGTACAGTATAGTTTAGTAGATAGTAGTAGTCTAGTATAGTACAGTATGTCCGTTTAGTTAGTAGTATAGTACAGTTACAGTACAGTATAGTACACGTAGCATAGTACAGTATAGTATTAGTCACAGTATAGTATAGTACAGTATAGTACAGTATAGTGACAGTACAGTTATAGTATAGTACAGTATAGTACAGTACAGATAGTATCAGCTACAGTATAGTAACAGTATAGTACAGTACAGTTCAGTATAGTACAGTATATAGATCAGTACAGCGTAGTAGACAGTATAGTACAGTAACAGATATAGTACAGTACATATATGTACAGTTTAGTACAGTACAGTATAGTACAGTACAGTACAGTACAGTATAGTACAGTATAGTATAGTACAGTATAGTATAGTACAGTACAGTATAGTATAGCATAGTATAGTACAGTATAGTACAGTATAGTATAGTATAGTGCAGTACAGTACAGTATGTACAGTGCAGTACAGTACAGTATAGTACAGTGCAGTACAGTATAGTAGAGTATAGTACAGTACAGTATAAACAGTATAGTATAGTATAGTACAGTATAGTACAGTACAGTATAGTACAGTACAGTATAGTATAGTACAGTATAGTACAGTATAGTACAGTACAGTATAGTATAGAACAGTACAATACAGTATAGTACAGTATATTATAGTATAGTACAGTACAGTATAGAATATTATAGTACAGTACATTATAGAATAGTAAAGTACAGTATAGTATAGTATAGTACAGTACAGTATAGTACAGTATAGTGTAGTATTGTATAGTACAGTACAGTACAGTATATTATAGTATAGTATAGTACAGTACAGTACAGTATAGTATAGTGAGTATAGTACAGTATAGTATAGTAACAGTACAGTACAGTATAGTATAGTACAGTATAGTATAGTATAGAACAGTACAATACAGTATAGTACAGTATATTATAGTATAGTACAGTACAGTATAGAATAGTATAGTACAGTACATTATAGAATAGTAAAGTACAGTATAGTATAGTATAGTACAGTACAGTATAGTACAGTATAGTACAGTATAGTGTAGTATTGTATAGTAAGTAAGTATAGTATAGTATAGTATAGTACAGTACAGTACAGTATAGTATAGTACAGTATAGTACAGTATAGTACAGTACGGTACAGTATAGTAGAGTAGAGTATAGTATAGTATAGTATAGTTACAGTACATATAGTACAGTTACAGTATAGTACAGTATAGTATAGTATAGTACGTATAGTACAGTATAGACATAGTATAGTATAGTACAGTTATAGTATACAGTATAGATAGTATACAGTATAGATGTTTGTACAGTAAGTAGAGTACAGTATAGTATAGTACAGTATAGTACGTATAGTATAGTAGTACAGTACAGTAAAGTACAGTATAGTACAGTATATTATATATAGTACAGTATAGTACAGTACGTACAGTACATTAAGTATAGTATAGTACAGTACAGTACAGTATAGATAGTAATAGTTAGTATATACAGTATAGTATAGTCAGATAAGTATAGTACAGTACAGGATAGTACAGTACAGTATAGTATAGAGATAGTATAGTATAGTACAGTACAGTATAGTTAGAGTACAGTATAGTACGTACAGTACAGTTAGTACAGTACAGTACAGTATAGTACAGTTACAGTATAGTACAGGTCTTAGTATAGTTACAGTATAGTAAGGATTAGTATAGTACAGTATGTATAGTATAGTACAGATAGTACCGTATAGTATATCAGTATAGTACGTACAGTACAGTACAGTATAGTAAGACTTAGTATAGTATAGTACAGTATAGTATAGTATAGTACAGTATCAGTAGAGTATAGTATAGTATAGTACGTAGTATAGTACAGTATAGTATAGTATAGTATAGTACAGTATAGTATAGTATAGTACAGTATAGTATAGTATAGTATAGTCATGTATAGAAGTATAGTACAGTATAGTATAGTAAACAAGTTATAGTACAGTATAGTGTATAGATAGTACAGTATAGTATAGTATATGATAGTACAGTATAGGTATGTTACAGTATAGTACGTAGTATAGTAATTAAGTAGTACGTATAGTATATACAGTATAGTATAGTATGTCAGGTATAGTATAGTATAGTACAAGTATAGTATAGTACAGTATAGTACAGATAGTATATTTACAGTTATATAGTATAGTACAGTATAGTATAGTACAGTATAGTTACAGTATAGTATAGTACAGTATCGTATAGTATAGACAGTATAGTATAGTATAGTATAGTACAGTTATAGTATATAGCAGGTACAGTATAGTACAGTATAGTATAGTACAGATAGTATAGTATAGTACAGTATAGCTAGTAGTATAGATTAGTTACAGTAGGTAGTATAGTATAGTATAGTACGTATAGTATAGTATAGTACGTATAGTATAGTACAGTATAGTAAGTATAGTATAGTTCAGTATAGTATAGTATAGTACCAGTATAGACACAGTATAGTATAGTACAGTAAGTACAGTAAAGTACAGTACAGTATAGTAAGTACAGTCTAGTATAGTACAGTATAGTATAGTATAGTACAGTACAGTATAGTATAGTATAGTATAGACCAGTATTGTATAGTATAGTACAGTATACAGTATAGTAGTAGTCAGGATAGTACAGTACAGTATTAGTACAGTATGTATAGTACAGTACAGTATAGTACAGTATAGTACAGTATAGTACAGTATAGTATAGTACAGTATAGTATATTACAGTACAGTATAGTATAGTATAAGTATAGTATAGTACAGTATAGTATAGTTACAGATAGTATAGTAGTACAGTACAGTATAGTATAGATAGTATAGTACAGTATAGTAAGTCTAGTTTACAGTACAGTTATAGTATAGTACAGTACAGTATAGTACAGTATAGTACATTATAGTAGTAGTATAGTATAGTAAGTACAGTATAGTACAGTAAGTATAGTACAGTTATAAGTAGTACAGTACAGTACAGTTATAGTATAGTACAGTACAGTATAGTATAGTATCAGTACAGTATAGTATAGTACAGCTAGTAAGTACAGTAAGTACAGTATACAGTGTATAGTACAGTACAGTATAGTATAGTATAGACAGTATAGTATAGTACAGTATAGTATAGTACAGTATTATAGTAGTAAGTACAGTACAGTATAGTAAGTTTGTACAGTATAGTACAGGTAGTTCAGTTATTTAGTATAGTTATAGTACAGTACGATATAGTACAGTAGTATAGTACAGTATTAGTACAGTTATAGTGTAGTTTTAGTATGTAGATGTAAGTACAGTTATAGTAGAGTATAGTACAGTAAGTACAGTATAGTATAGTATAGATACATGTACCAGATAGTACAGTATATATAGAAGTATTAGTATAGTATAGTACAGTACAGTACAGTACATATTACAGTAACTAGTAATAGTTATAGTATGTACAGTAAGTATAGTCAGTACAGATATAGTATATAGTACAGTACAGTACAGTATAGTATAGTAAGTACAGTACAGTGATTTAGTATAGTATAGTATAGTATAGTATAGAACAGTAAATTACAGTATAGTACCGTTATAGTATAGTACAGTACAGTATAGAATAGATAGTACAGTACATATAGAAAGTAAAGTACAGTATAGAATATAGTACAGTACAGTATAGTACAGTATAGTACAGTAATGTAGTATAGATAGTAAGTAAGTTATAGTTAGTATTAGTAAGCACAGTACAGTACAGTATAGTATAGTACAGTATAGTACAGTATAGTACAGTACGGTACAGTATAGTAGAGTAGAGTATAGTATAGTATAGTATAGTACAGTACAGTATAGTACAGTATAGTATAGTATAGTACAGTACAGTAAAGTACAGTATAGTACAGTATATTATAGTATAGTACAGTATAGTACAGTACAGTACATAGACATATAGTTATAGTATAGTATAGTACAGTACGTATTGTATAGTAGAGTAGAGTACAGTTATAGTATAGTAAAGGATAGTTATAGTACAGTATAGTATAGTATAGTACAGTATAGTATGGACAGTATAGTTAGTCATTACCAGTATAAGACAGTACAGTATATGTAGTATAGTATAGTACAGTACAGTGTAAGTACAAGTATAGGTATAGTACAGATAGTAGTTACAGTACAGTAAGTAAGTACAGACAGTATAGTACAGTATAGGATAGTACAGTATAGTACAGTATAGTAGTAAATAGTACAGTATAGTATAGTATAGTACATATAGTACAAGTATAGTATAGTCAGATAGTACAGTACAGTTACAGTACAGTTTAGTACAGTATAGTAGCGTACAGTATAGTAATATAGTACAGTATAGTATAGTATAGTACAGTTACAGTTATAGTACAGTATAGTATAGTACAGTATAGTATAGGGTAGAGATAGTATCGTACAGTATAGTATAGTATAGTACAGTATAGTTATAAGTTAAGTCAGACAATTAGTATAGTACAGTATAGTACAGTATAGTATAGTATAGTATAGTACAGTAGTAGTATAGTTTAGTACAGTATAGTATAGTACAGTAAGTATAGTACAGTATAGTATGTACAGTATAGTATAGTATAGTACAGTTAGTATAGTATAGTACAGTTAAGTAGTGATAAGTATATGACAGTATTATAGCTATAGTACAGTTATAAGTATAGTATAGTACAGTATAGTATAGTAAGTATAGTACAGTATAATTAGTATAGTAAGTACAGTAGTATAGTATAGTACAGTATAGTATAGTATATAGTAAGTATAGTACAGTTATGATAGTACAGTATAGTAGTATAGTACAGTAGTATAAGTATAAGTATTAGTAAGTATAGTACAGATAGTATAGTACAGTTATAGTAATTAAAGTACAGTACAGTTAGTGATAGTATAGTATAGTAACAGTATAGTAAGTACAGTATAGTAAGTATAGGATAGTATACAGTATAGTACAGATCAGTATAGTACAGTACAGTATAGTACAGTACATAGTATAGTACGTATAGTATAGGATAGTATAGTTACAGGATAGTATAGTAGTTTTTAGTTTAGTAGTACAGTTATAGATAGTACAGTAGAGTCAGTACAGTATAGATAGTTATAGTGATATAGTTAAGTATCAGTATAGTATAGTATAGTATAGTATAGTACAGTAAGTAGTAGTATAGTACAGTATAGTATACTAGTTGACAGTATAGTACAGTATAGTATTAGTACAGCATATAGTATTAGAGATAGTATAGTTATCGTATAGAGATAGTATAGTACAGTACCAGTTATAGTATAGTACAGTAAGTACAGTGTACAGATACTATGTACAGTATAGTATAGCGATTTGTAGTACATGTACAGTATAGTAAGACAGTTATAGTACAGTACAGTAGTATAGTACAGTACAGTATAGTACAGTAGTATAGTATAGTATAGTATAGTACAGTACAGATATAGTACAGTATAGTATAGTATAGTATAGTATAGTACAGTACAGTTATAGTAAAGTATGTATAGTATAGTACAGTAAGTAGTTATAGTAGTTACAGTATAGTAGTACAGTCCTATAGTACAGATGATTCAGTATAGTACGTATGTATAGGTAGTAGTATAGTATAGTGTTAGTATAGTACAGTACAGTATAGTATAGTACAGTATTAGTATAGTACAGTACAGTATTAGTACAGTATAGTATAGTACAGTATAGTACACGTATAGTATAGTACAGTACAGTATAGGATAGTAAGAACAGTATGAGTATAGTACAGTATAGTAAGTACAGTATAGTATATAGTACAGATATGTATAGTATCGATAGTAAGTAGGTATAGTACACGTACAGTAAGTATAGTATAGTTATAGTACAGTATAGAGTTAGTTATAGTACAGTACATGTATTAGTATAGTAGTGCTACAGTACAGGATAGTACAGTATAGTAGTATAGTACAGTAGCAGTATAGTTACGTATATTATGTATTAGTATAGCTACAGTAAGTAAGTAAGTATAGTATAGTATTACAGTAGAGCACTAGTATAGTATAGTACAGTATAGTATAGTATAGTATATATGTACAGGATAGTAGTATAGTACAGATAGTACAGTACAGTATAGTACAGTATTAGTACAGTTAGTATAGTATAGTATAGTAGTACAGTATAGTATAGTGTAGTATAGTATAGTACAGTATAGTATAGTATAGTACAGTACAGTTATAGTATAGTACAGTATAGTATAGTACGTATAGTATATAGTATAGTATAGTACAGTATAGTATAGTGAAGTATATTATAGTATAGGCTAGTACAGTACAGTATAGTACAGTATAGTAGATAGTATCAGGTATAGTATCGTTAGTATAGTACAGTATAGTATAAGTTATAGTACTAGTACAGAATTATCGTATAGTATAGTACAGTATAGTACAGTACAGTATAGTCACAGTATAGTATAGTACAGTATAGTACAGTACAGTAAGTATAGTACAGTATAGTATAGTATAGTATAGTACAGTATAGTATTAGTACAGTATAGATCGTAGTAAGTTATAGTACAGTTATAGAAGTACAGTATAGTATAGTATAGTATAGTACAGTATTATAGTTATAGTTATAGTTACAGTACAGTATAGTAGAGTACAGTATAGATAGTAACAGGATAGTATAGTATAGTACAGTACAGTATAGTACAGTTAGTACAGTAGTAGTATAGTAAGTATAGTATAGTACAGTAAGTATAGTATACGATACAGTCCGTATAGTACAGTACATAATAGTATAGTAGATACAGTACAAGTTAGACAGTATAGTACAGTAGTACAATAGTGTATAGTATAGTCTAGTACAGTTTATACGTTAGTACAGTACAGTATAGTACAGTATAGTATAGACATTACAGATAGTACAGATAGGATAGTACAGTATAGTACTAGTATAGTACAGTATAGTACTAGTATATACAGTAGATAACAGTATAGTATAGTATATGTACGTACAGTATAGTACAGTACAGTATAGTACAGTACTAGTATAGTACAGTATAGTACATATTAGTATAGTAGTACAGTAAGTAATAGTATAGTACAGTTAACAGTATAGTATAGTACCGTATAAGTACAGTACAGTATAGTATAGTACAGTATAGTACATGTACCAGTACAGTACAGTATAGTTATAGTATAGTATAGTATAGTACAGTAGAGTATAGTACAGTACAGTATAGCATAGTACAGTATAAGTTCAGTATAGTACAGTACAGTATAGTTATAGTAGATAGTACAGGATAGTAACAGTACAGTATAGTATAGTACAGTATAGTATAGTTACAGATAGTACAGTACAAATATAGTTAAGTATAGTACAGTAAGTTAGTACAGTACAGTAGTATAGTACAGTATAGTATAGTTGTTGTTTATAGTACAAGTATAGTATAGTATAGTACAGTATAGATATAGTACAGTATAGTATAGTATAGTACATAGTACACTTATAGTACAGTATAGGATAGTACAGTACAGTACTAGTATAGTACAGTATAGTAGTACTAGTATAGTACAGTACAGTATAGTAGTATAGTATAGTACAGTAATCTTATATAGTGACAGTACAGTATAGTACAGTTTAGTATAGAAAACAGTATCGTAAGTACAGTATAGTATAGTATAGAATAGTATGCACAGTATAAGTAGTTATAGTACAGTATAGTATTAGTACAGTATATACGTAGATAGTATAGTATAGTAGTACAAGTAAGAGATAGATAGTATAGGTTACAGTATAGTACAGTACAGTATTAGTAAGTATAGATATAGTATAGTACAGGAACAGTATAGTATAGTATAGTTACAGTATAGTACAGTATAGTATAGTATAGTACTAGTATAGTTACAGTAGATTAAGTAAAAGTATAGTGTAGTAACAGTATAATAATAGTACGTACAGTATAGTAGTACCAGTATAGTACAGTATAAGATAGTACAGTATAGTATAGTACAGTATAGTATAGTACAGTAGTACAGTATAGTACCGGATAGACTAATATAGTAGCGTATACGTTATAGGTATATAGTACAGTATAGTATAGTATAGTATAGTATAGTACAGTAAGTATAGTACAGTCCAGTTATGTTAGTACAGTATAGTATAGTACAGATATAGTATAGTACAGTAGACAGTATAGGGATAACAGCTACAGTATACAGTATAGTACAGTACAGTTATAGTCAGTACAGTATAGTATCAGTACAGTATAGGTATAGTAGTAGTATAGTAAGTATAGTATACAGTAAGTACATAGTATAGTACAGTATAGTATAGTAAGTATAGTACAGTATAGTACGTATAGTATAGTATAGTACAGTACAGTATAGTACAGTATAGTACAGTATAGTACAGTATAGTTGGTATAGTAGTATAGTATAGTATAGTACAGTACTAGACAGTACAGTAGTAAAGTACAGCTGTATAGTACAGTATAGTAGAGTACAGTATAGTATAGTATAGTACAGTTAACAGTTTAGTAGAGTATAAGTACAGTACTACAGTATAGTACAGTGCAGTAACAGTATAGTATAGTTACAGTATAGTACAGTACTAGTATAGTACAGTATAGTAAGTACAGTATAGTATAGACAGTAGTCAGACAGTAGTATAGACAGATAGTACAGTTAGTACAGTACATACAGTTATAGTACAGTAGTCTAGTACAGTGTAGTACAGTATAGTACAGTACAGTATAGTACAGACATTATAGTACAGTTTGTACAGTACAGGATAGACAGTTACAGTACAGTACAGTATAGTACAGTATAGTATAGTACAGTATAGTATAGTACAGTACAGTATAGTATAGCATAGTATGTACATATAGTACAGTTAGTATAGTATAGTGCAGTACAGTACATATAGTACAGTGCAGCAACAGTATAGTACAGTGCAGTACAGTATAGTAGAGTATAGTACAGTACAGTAAATACAGTAGTATATAGTATAGTACAGTATAGTACAGCACGTATAGTACAGTACAGTCTAGTATAGACAGGATAGTACATATAGTACAGTACAGTATAGTATAGAACAGTACAATACAGTATAGTACAGTAATTATAGTATAGTACAGTACAGTATCAGAATAGTTATAGTACAGTACATTATAGAATAGTAAAGTACAGTATTAGTTATAGTATAGTACAGTACAGTATGTACACGTATATGTAGTAGTATAGTTACAGTACAGTACAGTATATTATAGTATAGTTTATAGTACAGTAGTACAGTAAGTATAGTAGAGTTAGTACAGTATAGTATAGTACATGACAGTACAGTATAGTATAGTACAGTATAGTATAGTATAGACAGTACAATACAGTATAGTACAGTTATTATAGTATAGTACGTACGTATAGAATAGTATAGTACAGTACATTAAGAAAGTAAAAGTACAGTAGTATAGTAGTCAGTACAGTACAGTATAGTACAGTATAGTACAGTTGTATAGTGTAGTATTGTATAGTACAGTACAGTATAGTATAGTATAGTATCAGTACAGTTAAGTACAGTATAGTATAGTACATATAGACAGTATAGTACATACGGTACAGTATAGTAGAGTAGTAGTATAGTATAGTATTAGTATAGTACAGTACAGATAGTACAGTATAGTATAGTATAGTACAGTATAGTATGTATAGTATAGTACAGTATAGTACAGTACAGTATGTATAGTATATAGTATAGTACAGTATAGTATCAGTACTATAGTAAGTAGAGTATAGTACAGATGATATACAGTATTAGAAGTCTAGTACGTAAGCTACAGTACAGAAAAGAAGTTCAGTATAGTACAAGTATATATAGTATAGTACAGTATAGTACAGTACAGTACAGTACATTATAGTATAGTATAGTATAGTACAGTACAGTATAGTATAGTACAAGTATAGTATAGTATAGTATAGTACAGTATAGTTGATAGTACAGTACAGTTTATAGTACAGTACAAGTATAGTATAGTATAGTATAGTATAGTACAGACAGTATAGTAAGTACATATAGACAGTACAGTACAGTATAGTACAGTACAGAAGTATAGTTACAGTACAGTATAGTACAGTATAGTATAGTACAGTATAGTAACAGTATAGGATAGTGCAGTTATGTAGTATATGACAGTAAGTACGTATAGTATAGACAGTAGTACGTAAGTACAGTACCGTAGAGTAGTAGTACAGTATAGTATAGTACAGTATAGTATGTATAGTCAGTATAGTATCAGTACAGTTATAGTATAGTACAGTACTAGTATAGTATAGGTATAGTATAGTACAGTATAGTAAGTATAGTATAGCAAGTTATAGTATAGTATAGTACGTATAGTATCGTATAGTATAGTACAGTATAGTATAGTATAGTACAGTATAGTATAGTACAGTATAGTACAGCTATAGTATAGATAGTACTAGTATAGTAGTATAGTAAGTATAGTATAGTACAGTTAGTTATAGACAGAGTTACAGTATTAGTATAGTACAGTATAGTATAGTATAGTATAGTACAGTATAGTATAGTACAGTATAGTACAGTATAGTATAGTACAGTATTAGTATAGTATAGTAAAGTACAGTTATACAGTATAGTACAGTATAGTTACAGTTAGTAGTATAGTACAGTATAGTATAAGTATAGTACAGTTATAGTATAGTATAGTATCAGTACAGTATAGTATAGTATAGTATAGTACAGTATAGTATAGTATCGTACCAGTATAGTATAGTTATACAGTATAGTACAGTATAGTATAGTACAGTATAGTATAGTAAGATAGTACTAGTATAGTACAAGTATCAGTAAGTACAGTATAGTAAGTACAGTATAGTACAAGTATATAGAGAGTACAGTATAGATAGTACAGTATAGTATAGTAGTACAGTACAGTATAGTATAGTATAGAAGTACAGTATAGTATAGTATAGTACAGTACAGTATATAGAGGTACAGTATAGTAGAGTACAGTAATACAGTACAGTATAGTACAGTACAGTATAGTTACAGTAGTAGTACAGTATAGTACAGTATAGTATAGTATAGTCATAGTAAGTACAGTACGTAGTATAGTATAGTACAGTATAGTATGTAGTACTAGTATAGTATAGTACAGTATAGTATAGTATATGTACAGGAGTATAGTAGAGTATAGTATAGTACAGTATAGTATAGTAAGAAGTACAGTTAAGTAGTAGTAGTACAGTTACAGTATAGTACGTATAGTTACGTATAGTAGTAGTATAGTATAGTACAGTACAGTATAGTAAGTACAGTATAGTATCAGTACGTACAGTACAGGACAGTACAGTTATCAGTATAGTACAGTACAGTATAGTTAGTATAGTACAGTATAGTATAGTATACAGTTAGTATAGTATAGTACAGTACAGTAAGTATTAGTATAGTACAGTATAGTATAGACGTATAGTATAGTATAGTACTACAGAACAGTACATACAGTATAGTATTAGTACAGTACAGTATAGTATACGTATAGTACAGTATAGTATAGTACAGTATAGTTTAGTATAGTACAGTACAGTACAGTGTACAGTATAGTATAGTACAGTACAGTATAGGATAGTATAGTACAGTATAGTATAGTACAGATAGTGTATAGTACAGTTAGTTATATACTGCTACAGTATAGTATAGGTAAGTATAGTACAGTAAGTATAGTTAGTATAGTACAGTCAGTATAGTGAAGTATAGTACGTAGTACATAAGTGTAGTATAGTAATACAGTTAGTAAGTAGATACAGTACAGTATAGTATAGTATAGAACATTACAGAATAGTACAATATAGTATAGTACAGTATAGTATAGTATAGTACAGTATAGTATAGTATATTACCAGTAGACTACAGTATAGTATAGTATGGTACAGTACAGTATAGTACAGTACAGTATAGTATAGTACAGTACAGTACAGTATAGTATAGTACAGTATCAGTAAGTACGTAAGTATAGTATAGTATAGAACAGTCACTACAGTATAGTACAGTATATTATAGTATAGTACAGTACAGTATAGAAATGTATAGTACAGTAACTTATAGAATAGTAAAGTACAGTTAGTATAGTATAGTACAGTACAGTATAGTATCAGTGTGTACAGGTAGTGTGTAGGAGTGATAGTACAGTACAGTATAGTATAGTATAGTATAGACAGTACAGTACAGTATGTATAGTACAGTTAGTACAGGATAGACAGTACGGTACAGTTATAGTAGAGTAGAGTATAGTATAGATAGTATAGTACAGTACAGTATAGTACAGTATAGTAAGTTAGTACAGTACAGTAAAGTCAGTATATGTACAGTATATATAGTATAGTAAGAAGTACAGTACAGTACAGTCAGTATAGTATAGTCTATTGTAATATAGTAAGTATGTATAGTATAGTACAGTATAGTATAGTAAGTTAGTATCGTTATAGTACAGTAAGTATAGTATCAGTACAGCAGTAGTATAGTACAGTATAGTATAGTACAGTATAGTAAGTATAGTACAGTATAGTACAGTCACAGTATAGTACAGTATAGTATAGTAACAGTATAGTATAGTATAGTATAGAAAAGTATAGTATAGTATAGCTGACAGTGTACAGTATAGTAGAGGTAACAGTATAGTATAGGTACAGTATAGATGTTATACAGTACAGTTAGTACAGTATAGACAGTATAGTACAGTATAGTAGGAAGTATAGTACAGTATAGTTAGTATAGTACAGTACAGTATTAGAGTACAGTATAAGTACAGTACATGTAAAGGATAGTATATACAGTACAGTATAGTACAGTATAGTACAGTATAGTACAGTATAGTGTAGTATAGTATAGTATAGTACAGTACAGTATAGTAGAGTACAGTACAGTATAGTTCAGTATAGTATAGAACATTACAGAATAGTACAATATAGTATAGTACAGTATAGTATAGTATGATACAGTATAGTATAGTATATTACAGTAGACTACAGTATAGTATAGTATGGTACAGTACAGTATCGTACGCGTACAGTATAGTACCAGTATAGTACAGTATAGTATTAGTACCAGTATAGTACAATATAGTAAGTATAGTAGTACAGTATAGTATAGAGTAGTACAGTACATTAGTATAGTACAGTAAAGTACAGTACAGTATAAGTATAGTACAGTATAGTACAGGACCAGTACATTACAGTAGTAGTATAGTACAGTATGTATAGGACAGTAACAGATAGCATAGTACAGGACAGTACAGTATAGTACAGTACAGATAGATAGTAGATGAGTACAGGATAGTACAGTACAGTTATGTATAGTACAGTTATAGTAAGACAGTATAGTATAGTTACAGTATAGTTACAGATACAATATCGTATGTAAGTATAGTACAGATAGTATAGTAAGTACAGTACGTATAGTAAGTAGTAAGTATAGGACAAGTAAAGTATAGTTAGTACAGTATAGATAGTACAGTATAGTAGTATAGTACACAGTACACTTAGTCAGTAGAGTATGCCACAGTACAGTTTATAGTATATACAGTATTAGTATAGTATAGTACAGAGACAGTATAGTATGACTAGTAAGAATTAAGTACAGTACGTATAGTACAGTTAGTATAGAACAGTATCAGTAACGTACAGTATAGTATAGTATAGAATAGTATGGCACAGTATAATATGGTATAGTACAGTATAGTATAGTATAGTATATTACAGTAGATTACAGTATAGTATAGTGTAGTACAGTATTAGAAATAGTTAGATTATAGGTTTTTTTATAGTAGTTTCTTAAGTATGTAAGTACAGTATAGTACAGTATAGTATAGTATAGTACGTACAGTTTATTAGTATATACGTATAGTACAGTATAGTATGTATAGTTAGTTATATAGTATATTTACAGTAGTATACAGTAAAGTATAGTGAGTACAGTATAAAAAGTATCGTTACAGTATAGGACAGTATGACAGTACAGTATATTACGTATGTACAGTACAGTATAGTATGACAGTACAGTATAGTACAGTAAGTACACTTAGTGCCAGACAGTATAGTACGACAGTATAGTATAGTATAGCTATAGATAGTACAGTATGTATAGTACAGTACGTATAGTATAGTACAGTATAGTATAGTACAGTATAGTATGTACGTACAGTTAGTATAGACAGTATAGTATAGTTAGTTAGTATAGATATATATGGGCCATACGTTGATGCGTTCAACGTATGGCCCAGCACAAGAGCCAATCCTGCGGTACAGGACTCAGCTATGTATCTGGCATCTTAGGATTAAGGGAATAACCTTTGAAAGCTTGTAATGTAACATACTGGCAGGAAGGAACGTGACTGGTAGAGAGGTGTTTAGGAGGCCATTTAGTGAAAATAAAGAAACCAAGCCTAAATAGAGGTGGGGGGGGTTCGACACCAACTGTCTGCCATGTACAATGCTGTTTTAACATCTTACTCTGGGCGTTCTATAACACCTCTTAGCCACTATCTTTCCCCCTTAACACCCTGGCTGTGATATGCTAATTGGGATTTTCCAGCGGTACATAAGTGCAGATTCTTGTACAAGTCACTGAATTGAGAAAGCAGTCGGATGACTAGCGAAACGTCTTCAACAACAAAACTTCCGCCAGTTGATCTACGTATGACAAAGATTATCAGGATTGATCTTAGGGATGAATGAGAACTTCACCAACCGCAGTTATAGTTTAGTATGTCATGTTGTAAAGGTAAAGTTATAGATAGTAAAGTACCGTATGATACGTTGTACAGTACGCATGAGTATATACAGCCCGCATAGTAAGTATGTACATAACAGATAGATGAGTACAAGTACAGAGGCTATAGACTAATTCCCATTGCACACAGGGCGAGTAGTTACTCACCACACTCGAGTGTATGGTCGCACCATCGCTTTGTCACCAGTTTGTGTAGTTTAGTTGGACAGTTTCTAAGTACAGATAGTATAGTATAGTATAGTAACAGTATAGTACAGTACATAGTACTAGTACACTATAGTATGTACAGTTACAATAGTACAGTTAGTAGTCAATATAGTGCGTAGCAGTATAGTACTAGTACAGTATAGTTATGTCAGTATATTACAGTATAGTATAGTACAGTATAAGTTATGAGTAAGTACGATAGTAGAGAATATATACAGTATAGATATAGCGTACAGTGAATGGTTATAGTTAAGTATAGTATTATAAGTTATAGTATCAGATATAGTGATAAGTATAGTACAGTTATAGTATAGTAAGGTTAAGAGTATAGTTAGTACATATAGAGAGTACAGTTAGTATAGTACAGAACAGTATATAATAGTATCAGTATTAGATAGGTACGAATTATGCTACGTACGAGTATTTACATATAGTGATAGGACAGTATATAGTTTAGTAATAGTACATATAGTACAGTATTGTATAATATATCTTAAACGTATCGTTCAGTAGTATATATACTTACAGTATAGTACAGTAAGTATAGTACAGTTAAGTGTAGTAGCGTAGTTATTGTATAGTGTAGTTATACGTATAGTTTTAGTCGCACGTACAGTTACAGTTTGCTGTATAGTACTGGTATAGTACAGTATAGTATAAGTACAGGTAGTACAAGATTCTAGTATTTATAGTATCGTTATATTATCGCGTTAATAGTACAGTAAGGGGATAGTGATAGATAGTATATATAGGTACAGTATGTACAGTAGCAGATAGTAGCAGTAATAGATAGTACAGTTAGTATAAGTATAGTTATATATCTATTATATAGTATCTATCTATCGAATCTATCGAATGCTTATGTCGAACTATCGATCTATCGATCTATCCTATCTCTATCTATTTATCTTCTCTCTATCTATCTATTCTATCTATCTAGTACAGTAGTTACAGTATTAATCAGTATAGTACAGATATAGTGACAGATATAGTTTATAAAGTATAATTATAGTACAGTAGTAGTACAGTATATCTAGATTGAAGTTACTAGTTATAGTATAGTACAATATAGTACAGTTAGTATAGTAGCGAGTATAGTACAGTACAAGTATAGTATAGTACAGTTAATAGTAAAGTACAGTACAGTATAGTAAGTACACGTATAATATGTTAGGTTATTTTATGTACAGTATAGTCAGTACAGTACAGTATACTAGTAAGAAGTTGTACAAGTATAGTAGCAGTACAGGTACAGCTGCGTACTAGTATAGCTATGTACAGTATAGTACATAGTATCCTCGCAGTGATTATAGTATAGTACCAGTATAGTAAAGTACAGTACAGTATAGTACAGTATACATGTGTTTAGTATAGTATAGTACAGATAGTACAGTACAGTAATAGTATAGTACAGTATAGTACAGTACAGTATACGTATAGACAGTACAGTATAGTACGTACAGTATAGTACAGTTAAAGTACAGTTATAGTAGTACGTATTAGTACAGTATAGTAAGTATAGTAGCAGTTTATAGTACAAGTACTAGTACAGTACAGTATAGTATAGTACAGTATAGTACTATAGTATATATGTCATACTATATAGTACAGTATAGTACAGGTATAGTCCAGTATATTTAGTAGGTATAGTTATAGTACAGTATAGCTATAGTCAGTTATAGTACAGTACCGAGGACAGTTATAGTTATAAGTACGTATAGTACCAGGTATAGGATAGTACAGTATGGATAGTATAGTACAGTAAGTTAGTTCAGTATTAGTATAGTACAGTACGCAGTTGTAGTACAGTATATAGTACAGTCAGTGCAGTTAAGTAGCTACAGTATTAGTTACAGTACAGTATAGTATAGGAGACAGTATAGTCACAGCTAGTACAGTTATAGATAGTACAGCATAGTACCAGTAGTACAGTATGTTATAGTACAGTATAGTAAGTTAGTGACAGTATCAGTACAGGTATAGTACAGTATATAGTACCTGTAGTATAGTATAGTACAGTACGTATAGTACATACCAATAGTACCAGTCTGACAGTACAGTTATAGTTACAGTTTACAGTTGATAGTACAGGTTATAGATAGTACAGTATAGTTATATGTACAGTATAGTATTAGTCGTACGATAGTATAGAGAAGTATAGTACAGTATAGTACAGTAGATAGTATAGTGACGAGTACGAGTACAGTATAGTAAGCGCAACAGTTTACAGTGTACCGAGTACAGGATAGTGAGTTAGTACAGTACAGTAATAGCTATAGTAAGTAAGTACATAGCAGTTCAGTATAGTACATACAGTATATTCTCAGTTTTATTAGTCAAGTACATACAGTATAGTATGATACAGTTATAGTATAGTTAAAACAGTCCAACAGTATAGTAGTTTTAGTATAGTACGTACAGTATTAGGATAGTATTGTACAGACATTATAGATAGTAAGTACAGTTATAGTTCAGTATAGTACAGTACAGTATAGTATAGTATTAGCATTGTCCAGTATAGTACAGTAGTGAGTTACATGTATAGTACAGTATAGTATAGTTTATTATTAAGGTAATACAGGTTTTATAGTATAGGACAGTATAGTACAGTATAGTTATAGTAACAGTATAGTATATACAGGATAGTCATAGTACAGATATCCTATTATATATGTATTATGATTAACGATCTCGATCTATCGCACATTGATCTATCGATTATCTATCGATCTATCCCTATCTATCTATTCTC
>JAACNH010005672.1:0-19565 GCA_019447015.1 Hymenochirus boettgeri
CCAGCCAACTTGCCACATCATTGCGAAGTTTCCAAAGCTACTGCATATTTCGTGTCATCAGCAAACACAGAGACCTGCCTCTCAATGCCCCCTTCTAGTCATTTATAACAGATTTAAACAGAAGCGCGCCCCAGTACAGAACCTGAGGACTACGCTTTAGAACTTGAGCCCCACATAGATCTGTAGCATCCATAACCACCACTCTACGTTTGCCGCTCCCAATAACAAGTTCTCTATCCATGAACAAATGTTTCTTCAAGGCCAACAGCCTCAAGGTTATACATTAGTCGCGATGTGCGCCACTATATCAAAGGCTTTTGCAAAATCCAAAATATACCACATCCACAGATGTTTGCCTGGAATTAACTTCTTACTCAATCTTCATAAACAACCAATTAAATTTGTCTGATGATCTAATATCTCATAAATCCATGACGGAATACTACTAATAAGATGATCTCCTGAGACAAGTCAAGGATATGATCCCTTAAAGTTTCCATCACTTCCCTACCACTGATGTTAGGCTTACAGGTTATAGTTACCGGTGTGAACGACTACATTTTTTGATATTGGTATTACCATTCGGACTTTTTTGCCATCCAGACGGCCACATCCCCAGACAAAGACGAATCTGAAAATCATATGAGACACAGTGGTCTTGCCCTAGACCTGAAATAGCCTTTTAAAATCCATAGGATGCAATCCATCTGACGTCTGGCGCTTTATTGATATTAACTTTGTACACTAATTGATTCCGTAAATAATCCTATGTTATCCCAATGTGAAAACTCTTCATTTCCTCCCTGCCCCATGGTTACAATCCCTACTGACAGGATTCTCAAACAGAGTATCTAAAAAACGTTTTGTAAAAAAACGGTTTAGACCGATAGCCTTTTCGAGCCATACCTATTACAACCACATCGCTCATATTTAATGGTCCCCACTTTCTCAGTCCTCATTTTGTACCATTTATATACTTAAAAAACATCTGGCGGTTGCGACTTGCTTTGTTCGGCATCGTATTTCATTTTCTATTTGAGCTAGTTTAATATGCCTATTCTTGCACTCTTAGTACAACTTTTGAAGTCCTTGTAACTGTTCTGCTGCCTTCTGCTGTCAAAATTTTAAAAGCCTTTTCTTTTTTTCTCATTTCCTTACCTGAGCATATAAGCAGACATGAGTTGACCTAATTTTTTTAAACTGTTTCTCTAAGGCTCTTACGGAATATATCAACTAATAAATATCGAGATAATAAATAAATTACAAAACGTACTGCAGATTCTTACTACTTATATTAAAAGATTAAAAGAATAATAATCATTCAAGCATAGGTGGATCATCATAGGCCATTAAGTGAATTAACTTTCACTTAAAAAACATTATACGAAATATTTTCATTCCCGTCCCTATGGATTGATCGTATTAAATTCCTAATCCAAGTATGTTTTTCATGGAGTAGATTTTGGATTTCTCCTCCACGTCGGTGGAATTGGCAACAAGGTCCAATAGCTGATATTTAATTGTAGACAATATTGTGTCCAAGTTCCAAAAAATGTTTAGCCGATGGGTTTATTAGCGTCCTGCCTCTCTAAAGCGGCTTCCGTTTATAGACTGATCTGCGACCCACTATTTTCTCAGTCCGGGTAAGATCCATTTTGCCCACATCATTGGGAAGCGCCGCGGTTATTACGTAGTTGGTAGAACCGGCTCAGAGTTGCCACCCTTACTGTGCTATATACTATATATATATCCAAATCTATATATATAATATATTCACTACTTGACCATAATTATCAATGAAAGTTAGCAAATACAGATATCCCCTTTACTTTTGTGAGTTTATAAAGTATATCATTTTACAAGCTAGTAACACAACCGATTTTTTATCCAACCAATGATATCGGACAAACCACTTCGGGGACAAGTTGTTTCACTGAGAAATACACATTTGCATTTTGCACGTCACTTAATCATAGTGTATGTCTTGCCACTTGACAATAAAATTGTGTTGGACTTTCAGAAGACCCAGGAGTGTCATTGGATTTTTTCTATTTTTATATACTAATGGCATTCTTTGCACCCTTGGTGCAGGTACAACAAGCTATTTGAGAAACACGTCTATTTTTTGAAAGGTTGATCAACATTAATGTTGAAGGATGGGGGTCAAACATTATGGCCACTATGGATGGTCGTCGTTGTACATATCCATACCACACGGGGATGGTTTGTGTGGATCTGCACGCGGTAATGGTGGTGCGGGTGGACTATGAGCGAACAACAGGAGGAGTTCTTTGTAGAGAGTCTGCAATTATTTTGGAGAAATACGTATGTTCAAATTTGATGAAGTGTACTATAATGCAAAAGAGCGGAACTGCCGAAGGGTTCCAACGTCATCCCCGACATATGCCAATGCCTTATGGCTTTTGCTTGAGGAGGGACTTCATCTAGGTGTACTATCCTTCACCGGGCACTGTTTAGGCCTCGTGGAGAATACTAGATTGATGTCTTCACCCCTAGAGCGGTGGTGGTGACGTTGGAGAGCTCCATCAGTTCCATGAACAAATAAACAAGGTCATGGTGCATCATTTCAATTTCATTTGGATTCAGTGCAAACTGAAATCAATTTTCGTTATATTACCAAACGAATGCAGCGGAATCAGAATCTGGCATATGGGAGCTTCCATCCGAAGTTTTCCGATCAGTCAGTTTAAGAGAGTAAACAGAATAGTGAAAAACAAGAGACAACAAAGATAAACGCATAAGGAAATGTATTCTAAATTTCTAGATAGAGGATATCCAACAAAGCATCCTAGATAAAGCAGACAGAAGAAGCCTGCCAGAATAAAAACCATAACAGGGCAGCAATATAGGAAACAGATACCATTGGTAATGAACTATGCGGTTGGCAGCGATTTGGAATGTGAGGTGATTAAAAGAAACTGGCATAGGTGTAGATTGCTCATATCCAAGGACTGGAGGAATTGAAGAGTTCCTCCTTTAATTCATATCGAAGGGTTACTCTTTAGGTAATAGCTTGTCAGATATGTTTAAAAAATGACAGGACAGACAAGGCCACATCTGGGAAAGAAAAAGCCGGGATGGACCCTTGTCTGCACTTAACAGTGTAAATATGGGAGAAAGGCGTCTGTTTTAAACACCCTCAGACTGGCAAAGGGTATCCAAGCAGGGAGCTTTTCCGACATTTGTTGTATATGCCTTATGGTGCCTGTGTGGGATGTATACGAGGTAGGAGGGACCACGAGATGATAAAGCACGGGTTTGTCTCAACATCGGTCGAGTATCAGAAAAAAAGATACAAAGGTACAAATCTTACACCTAGCTGGAAGGGCGACATACAGATTAACGACATTAAGTTTAGAGTACTTGAGATGGTTCCTACCCCCAACAGGGAGGGGACCGTGGTTTAATCCTAAAAAAAGAAGGAGGTATGGTGGGTTCAACAATTGGGAGAGTTTACACCCTGGAGGCCTTAACAGGATTACGATTTGTATCATTTTCTATAAATAGTAAAAAGAAGGGGTTGGTGCATTTAACTATGTCAGTCTCATCCTATAATATGTAAAGTTTTGAGTCAGTTAAATATGCGTATAAAATCCTTATTGATAGTAAGAATAAGTGATATGTTGTACTAATGTATAAAGTGTACAAGTACAAATTGTAAATTTAGGGTAATCTACAGCTTTTGTAGTTTGGGGGGAGGGAGCATGATGTCAGTTCCTGTAGGGAGGGATATCTAGCATGAGAGGGTTAGCATTATGTGATTGCCATTTGTTGTACCTGAAGAAGGGGATTGCATAGACAACAATAATAAAGAATCTTGGAAAACTGAAATCCTGTGTGCGGTGTATGTACACTGGTTTACTATATAAAAATGGAAGCATACAGCTTGCCTGCCTGGGTGCACTACCAAGGTAACTATGGAAAATAGTTTGGAAACCCGGCATTACAGTCTTCTCAATCAAATATAAAGTTATTCACACATGGGGTTGTGAATAAACTTTATATTTGATTGAGAAGACCGTGGAGTGCCCCCGTTTCCAACTAATATATATGTCAGACTTACAAACGCCTCCAGGATTTCCTTATGTCCCCATCTCCTGCTCACTGAGCTCCATCACAGAGGAGTAGACACAGTAAGTACTGAATATAAACCCAGCCTCACCCAGGCAGCTGCAGGGTTAATGTTGATACAGTTTTTATGCTGCTGTCAGGACAGACTGGATACATCTCACTCACAGCTCAATTAACAATCTATGTAACAGTTATGGGCAAGCAGGAGAAGTAGAATAGCGACTGCACAAGCAGGCAGAAAAGGGGAGATTTAAGGCCACCAGTAATTGCCCCCTCTAAACACACCCTGCTCCCAAATTATTAAATCATTATGCTCCTCTCACAACCAAGCTCAGTGGCTCCTCTTTGATGTCCTAGTTACTTTACTTTTGCCTTGCAGAGAAATGTTGGTTATCTGTTCAGACAATCCGGAAAAATAGGACTTTGGCGACAAATCACTAGACAGACAGGGTGTAACAAGGAGATTGTAACATTAGTAGAAGATTTTGGAGAATAGAATAAACAGCATTTTACACTACAAGGCATGGCGAGTTAAGAGGATGTTCATCTGAGAAGAGTGCAGCATAAACAATAGCTGGTACTGGATTGGGCATTCAAGACCAGGATCTATATCGTCTGTGGGCGAAACTATGGCATGGGCATGCCTCTAGGCTCTTTGTGGGACATGCACAGAAGTATGGGTTTGTTACCAAAAATACAGAGAGAAAGTGTAGGGCTGTCTGTAGCAGAGAACTATGATGTGCTCTTCATTCAGCTCAGCTTGTGTCACTGTTTTAGATATCAAACTCCTGTCATATTATAGGGGATAATGGTAAAGGTTTTAGATCTCAAACTCCTGTGTCTTAATATAGTTAATAGGCAATCTATAATCGATTCTATTCACTGTATTGGTCTGTGTCTATTTAGTCTATTTTCTAAATTATTAAAATCTGATTCTGTATTCAGGTTAAATGATCATGTTGGCACTAGCAGTAAAAAGTGGGGTTTGGTTGCAGTTGGGCACTCAGCCTCTAAAAGGTTTGCCCTCACTGATCTATATTCTGTCAAAAATACTGTGGGGAATTAGAAATAGCCACATGCAACTCTAAAACTCTGTTGTTGCCTCAAGGCTTATGTCACAGATTGGTAGATTCTTATAGAACAATCAAACGGACGTGGCCTATAATTTTCAGAAAGAGACGATTCAATTACATGTCTTCTGTTATTTATGTTTTAATCAAATATGATTGTGCCCAAATATGTTAAAAAAGAAAGCATTAACTGGCGTGGCTTACTTTTCACACAAAAGTTAAATTGTTAAATTAACTAAAAGTACAGTATATAAACCAACATGGCCAAGAGTAAATATGCACTCATACATTCCTTTAAACAAAAATGCAAAATTACTTCGACCGTACCTCTAATCATCAGCAGACGGGCAACACCATATTGTGGCGAAGACCAACTGCTGGCAATTTCTTCTTCTGTTTTCTATATATATACAACACAATCTGTTGTGACGAATGATAGAGCCAGGAAAGTTAAGTTAAGCCAAGGAATAATCATTACACTACGCATTAAAACATGTTGTGCGTGGCTACAAACCAAAGATTCAGAACAATAAGAGTGCGGGGAGGCATGCATACTGGTAAGAAAGTCAAACATGGACCTCAAAAACACATTAAGAATTATATTCAGGGTGTGAACTAAACTATGCAGAAAAGTAAGCGATTATCAATATGGGTATACTAATAAAGTATAACACAGAAATTCAAACACGCAAGCTTCGCCATGTTTTTCTCCCTGAAATATCTTGGGTTTTGTAATAAATACATTTCCCTTGCATATAAATATGTATTATCAGTATTCTGACCATGCCCATGACATGCAAATATTTACATCAATACTAGTTCATGCTAGTACCTGTGGGAAGTGTTGCCCACACACATCACGTGCATAAGGGTCTAAATTATTGATTTAAACCAATGATCCTCTGTTGGCAGATAAAGACTAAAGTAGATGTTTGATGAATACAAAAAGCACAATGTTGCCTTGTTCTTTAGTTGCTCTCAATAATGCACCTACCGTATACTTGATAAGTCGATCCGAGTCGAGCTGGTACATTTTTACGTCTGAAAAATTGTAAAAAATGATGGACTCGAGTATAAGTCGAGGGGGTAGAAATTATCAACACTATGCCTTCTGATTCTGTGTTGTTTTTTAGGCTTTGTCCCTTTAAATGCCGACAGCAGAACTTCCCATACAAATCCCATACCAGTAATAGCAAATCCAGTCCCGTAACTTTCATTCCTTGGCTACAGAGTTTTGAAACTACAACTCCAGCATGCTTTTTGCTGGGAGTTTCAGTTTCTAAACAAGTGGCGTGCCAAGGTTCAGTAAACCTTTAACTAAACATTACCATCATTACAATTTCCTGAACCCATATAGTAAAGGGCACTCTGACCCCATATAGTAAAGGGCTCTCTGACCCATATCGTAAAGGGCCCTCTTACCCCCATATAGTAAAGCCGACTCTTGACCCCAATAGTTAAAAATGTCACCTGAGAGTTGTGTTTCAAGCTGTCCTGTACTGTACTAGCAGCTGTTTTTTGCCCCCAACTGAAGAGACCCATCAGATTTACAGCATCCAGATGAGCAGTGACAGTGCTGAGTGAGTCAGCAGCCAGACTACAGGAGAAGCAGGAGTGTAAAGGCAGATCGCTCCTGTTACTTTCATGCAGGTAACACAGCGCCACCTACTGGTTACTATTTGCCAATGCAGAATTTGGAACTAAAATTTCGACTTGACCTGAAGTTTAAAGGGCATGTCCACCCCAAAATTGTAACTTTTGATATGTGGTGGATAGGACATGCCCCCCCAGCCCCAACCGAATTAATATAATGTTAGAAAGTCCCCCGATTCTTACCTTACCTGCCCCTCTCTCCTCCGATGACAAGTGTCAGGCCCTCTGCTTGCATGGAATTGAAGCACAATGGGCGACGGACCGGCAGCCACGTCGTGATTGCTGGAGGCAGGGAGCGGTGCACTGAGCATGCCTCAACCTTGATGAAGGTTGAGGAAGTCTCAGGCACAGCATGAGTCACACATGCTCCTACACAGCGTTTCCTGGAATTTGGAGGGGCACGTCAGGGGAAACTATTTTGAGCCGAGAATGTAAAGGTAAGAGATTGTTTTTAATAAACACTTGATGTGGCCGTAAGGGGTTTTAAATTTAGTTTTGGGCGGGGTGGACATGACCTTTAAGTGACGGTTAGTTTTCAGGCTAATTTTAAAGCCTGAAAAATTCGACTTATACTCGTAGTATATACGCGTATTTATTGACAAATTCCCATCATTGTAAACTATTCCTTTTCTGCTTTAACTGAAGAATGGGAGGTAAAGGTATGCTTCTTACCATCAGTTCTAATTCATTTAGAATGAGCCAGGTAAGAAGGAGGAGAAATTACCACTGACAGGTCACGACTTCTTATGCTTTCCGGTGTAACTATATGGCACATGCCCGCTAATGATGTAACTGTAGGAGTCATGACTATTAGTCATTAATCGCCAACAACTATGATACATAACTCTACCTACAAATAACAATGTACATCTGTCACAAAGCATAGGGGTGTCTTTTGTGTTTGTGCGCTGATGCAATAACCTTTTGTACTGTATGGGCACCTTTACCCTTATTTGCATAATGAGAATGATCCATTGTTTCTCTATAAGAGTACTGGTCATGCATGCGCATCTAAAAGCACCAGGTAATTTTAAAAACAATCAATACAATCACAAAATGATTCCAGCCAAAATTGTTAAATTTAGGGGCAATATATTCAAAATTTAAAATTCTAAATGCCCTATATTGTATCTCTTATACAGTCTCCTTATCTAGTTCACCGTCTATTCACTCTTTATTTCAGTTTATGAACATTGAAAATAAGGTTTACAGGATGGTAATGAACATTCACAAGTTAAATGCCAATACCAATTTGTTAAAAAATGTATAACAGTTGTTTGTTGGTGGTATTCATACACCAAACAATCATGCAAGCGTTCTCCTGCGTTTTTTTTGGGGGGGGGGGGGGCTTCTTCATAATGTGCATAAAAATGTTCAGCTGTCTTAAACTGCGACAGAATTCCAACTGACTGTGTCAGATAAACAGAAACAGTTGCAAATTACGGAGAAGATAAATCTCCTCCCTACCAAGGTTAGTTGAAACATTGTTGAATGCAGTGACAGCCCTGGCCCGAGATCCCTGGCCCTGCCCTCTTCTCCTCACTGCTTTCAGTTTACAATGACTTAACATTGGGAGAAGACTTGCAGCGTCTCTGTCCTGCCCCCTGGTCTGAAACTGGCCCCAGCCCTTCCCTAAGTTCCCTCAAGCCTGCACAGGCAGGTTTAAGGTTAGTGGGAACAAGTCCTTTCTAGCGAGATGTTTTTTTTTCACTATTGGTATTCATGGCTTTTTTCTTACTTCTACCCCTTTTGACAAAGGCCCAATCAGGATATCTTTAGGTTTTAAAGGGCTTCTCTGAGAGGTTTAATTTCTTTAACCTTCGCCATTGTGCTAGTGGGGATGTTTTCTGTTCTGTGTTGAAGGGTTCTGATGACACCAGCTTGTGATCTAAAAGGGGGTGGTAGTCAAACATCAAATACTGGTCTGTGTGTGTTGGTTTTCTGTAAAAACCTCACTCCAAAGTTTATGATTCTCCCTGATTTCTACCAGCAGTCCAAGAAAGCCAGTGTGTGCTTTGTACCTCTTCCTTGTAAATGTAATGTTTTTGTCTACAGCCTTGATGGGTTTCTGTGAAGGCTTGCACTTCTTCTGGTGGATTTTAATTTTAACCCCTAAACTTGTACAACAATATTAAGGCAGCAAGAAAATTGGCAATACAGAAATAACCAGCGCTTTAGCCTCCTTGCAGAAAGGCTAGACCAGCAGCAGCGCCCTGGATTCCACAGTGAAAGGCATCAAGCCAAAATACTGCAAAAGGCTCAAAACACAGTTCCTAAACGAATGAGGGCAACAGACAACATTTTACAGTTGATGCTTTAATGCACAAATCAGTCAACTAGAACAGAACCTGCCTCACAGCTAACTGTGGCCTCTGGGAAAGAGTGATGCAGTTCACCAAACAAGCACAGCTTTCTCAGCACTGTAAGGGCAAGACAAAAGCAATGATGAAGAAAAAGTTCTCTATTCTGTCATCCTAGAACACCCCCAAAGGAGGGTGCATACATTTCTGCTCAGAAAAACATTTGCTTCAACTCTATAGATGATAGATTACAGTGAAATACCTCAGTGGCCAAAGCCCATCACCTAAGAAAAGAGAGAAAACTGCTTAAATTTAAATACAGACCCAAAGGACCTGATTAAAGGGCATGTCCACCCTTTATTAAAACTTTTCCAATGTAGTGGATACATCCACCCCCAAACCGCTATATTACAACTTCAAATCGCCTCCTTCTTTACTACACCTCCTTAATCCTCCGCTGTTCTGGTCAGCTCCCCTGCCCGCCGGAACTGTAAGCAGGGGGCCGGACCAGCAGCGTGGTGTGATTGGCTGAGAGGCAGCAATCACAGCACGGCTGCCATCAATGAAAACGGCGCTGGAACGAGGAGGTGTAAGTGAAGAAGGGAAGTGATATTGAGGTAATGAATAGAGCGGTTGGGGTGGGAGGGTATCCCCTCATTGTGGCAAAAGCTTTTAAAGGTACACTACTGCCAGCCACAGAGGGATCGGGAAAGAGGGGGGGGGGAAGGGCTCTACGAGCATGCTCATACCTTGAGAGGCTAGCCAAGCTACCGAAACAGGATGAGGCACTGACAGCTCTACCCCAGCAGTTTCCTGCACTTTGAAGAGGCAGAACGGAGTGGGTGAAATTTAGTTTGGGGGGGACATGCCCTTTAATGCTGTTAAAGATGTTCTTTATACTTATCTTCCGTCCATGTGGAGAACACATGGTTCTGATTCTCAAAAATAACAACCCTATTTGCATATTAAATAAACAATCAGCTACATTAATACTCAAAAATAAAGCTGTTATCTCTAGATCATGACCGAGTAGTCCTTCCTACATATTTAGTGTATACCAACCTGTCTGTGATTCTTCACAATGACTGTCATAAGTCAATCCGCAACCTGGTTAAACCTTGAAAGTGCGTCTGGATATCTGCAGGGATCGTCCCAATCACTAAACTGTAAACAGGTGAGTAGTGTAGGCAGATCCAGAAATGAGGAGACTCCAAAGATATCTCAATTCAGCAATCTTTATTCACACAATGACATGTTTCGGACCAGGGGTCTTCTTCAAATGTGTGGAAAACAGTGATAAACCAATATATATACATAGAAACAGGAAGTGACAATCCCACTCTGTTGGTACACAAAACCACTAGACCTGTGCTCCTGTGGTAGATAAGGAAAAATACACTCAAGCCCAATATATACAAAATAGTACAATCATACAACAATAGTATAATCTATACAAAATAACCAGCCCTGTGGTATGCCTACACAACGCCTACCACTATTAAAGAGCATCAGCACTGCCAAAAAAGGCCTACTAGTGAATAGAGTAGGAGCTATAACCAAAACATGTACTAAACAGTTCTGCCCGGAGTTAGTTCTAACCTTAACGGTAGCCATACTTTGTCGAAGTGCTAATAGAGACTATTGTGTGTAACCGGGCAGATGATTATCTGGAAAGGAATTACAAAAAGCAAAAGTGTTAGAATATTGTCATAGATAACATTTAAGAGACCAAGATTCATCAAACAATGGGGTACAAGGGTTTCTAGGAACCTAATCCAATGGCATTCTCTACTTACCACCTCCCCTATTGGGGGTTTGGATTGTCTCAATACAGTCCATCTGAGTTGGCTGTTGTGTGTGTGTTTCAACTCATGAAAATGCATGGACACTGTGTCGTGCAGGTATAGCATCCTACTCTATTTACTAGGAGCCGTTTTTGGCAGTGCTTGATAGCTTTTAATAGTGGTAGGCGTTGGTGTAGCAATACCACAGGGCTGGTTTATTTGTATAGATTATATATTGTTGTATAGATTGTACTATTTTGGATATATTGTGCTTGAGTGTATTTTTTCCTTATTTACCACAGGAGCACAGGTTCAGTGGTTTTTGTTTCTTCCCCTCTCTTCACCACATCCCCTTGTTGGGATCTTGCGGACTTCTGTTCCATGAACACTGACCATTGTGGTCTTGCTTTGAAGGGAAAGGGGGGAGGGGTTTGTGTACCAACAGGAAGTGGATTGTCACTTCTGTTTCTATGTATTATTATATTGGTGTATTCACTGTTTTCCACACATTTGAGGAAGGACCCTGGTCCGAAACAGTCATGTGTGAATAAAGATTGCTGAATTGAGATATCTTGGAGTCTCCTCATTTCTGGATCTGCCTACAACTACTCACCGTTTTACAATGTACATAAGTCATTTGCAAGCCTTGAGGGTCGGTTTTGGTTTGTAGTGTTAATGTGACATTATCACTACTGCTATGTTTCTCTTTAAAAAAAAAATAATAGCCAAAGCAGCAGGCATCCTTGATGTACAGAATCTGCCTGTGACTATTCCCTGGGTACTTATAGTTTGATTAATAAATAAGGTGTTTTTTTCTCTGCTTTTCTGCTCAGCAGTAAAATAGTAAATAATTATCAATTATTTAAAAAAAAAAACTACTTGTAATGAAAGTATTAGAATAAATAGAGTACATTTTTTTATACCAACATGTCTTCTATTTCAGTGCACAGTATCTTTACTTTTAATTGAATGATCAAAGACAAGACAGAGCTCCGCACTTTAAATGTAAAAATCTAAATATGGGAATACTGTTCAAGCGATGTGCTTAGGTCAAAAATTTGCAACTACTAAAATGTAAAGTGAACAAGATTTCCCAGTGTCCCAGCAGCACACATTAAATTGGGTCACTATTTAAACATGTATTTTGGCCCTAGTTTGTATGTTGGCTCTTCGAGAAAGGTTTATTACTATTAGCTCAGTTTCTATATCTCCTATTATGCTCAAATAAATATTGGATTTTTGCCTTATATCATGGGCCTTCATCTACCTGTACATACTGCAAGTCCTGTTACTATGAAATGTTGATGCTCATTATTAATTTGGCGAAATTCCTGTTCTTTCTAGTTCTTCTCTTTAATTCTTCTGCTTTTTGGACTGTATCTCCTCCCTTCGAGGTAGAGACACAATAGGAAAGTGTATGGGACACATAGGAGAAGTGTGCTATCTCCTATCTAAGAAATCAGTGGAAGTGTTTACCACGTTATCTGGGACATCTTTCCCCATTGATAATAATGGGCACAATCCTCAAACATGAACATTTGAGGTTCAGAGTCATGTGATCAAATTCGAACTGTCATTTTCTGTATGAAATTTACCTGGGTCTGGTACACACACACACAACATGCAATTTCAAAATAAAAAGTCCTAAAAGTATTCAATAAAGGCACAAATATATGTAAAGCAGAATGTATGGTTTATGTATTAAGAATAAGTATCAAACATGGTTTTATTTAAACAGGAATGTCCACCCTGTGGTTCTCAAGGTGTTTACAAAGTTTACTCTCCAGCATTTACTGCTGCCATCTGGTTAGTGAATGTTGAGATTTGTAGGTTTCAAACAGCTGCAGGCCACATAAAATATTTTCTCTTTTTTTTAAAGTCACTAATACAAAAAAAAGAAAGATGGTACTTGCGTGTATCTAAAAATAAGTTTACAAATGATAACTCAATAACCCAATAATATAACAATATTATATCCGGATAATGGATAAATACCATAAAATCAATGTAAGGTGGCCAGCCACAATAGTAATTGGTATACTAGTCCCTATACAAAAATATACATATATAGATATATAGCTCTATAAAATCTCGCAATACCATATAATAGTATAAATATAAATATAAGTGAGAACACATATAAATATAAGAAATCTCAATATAAAAGTTATAAAAATATATCTATTTGACCAATGTCTAATTGATCAGAAAATAGTCACTCCTAGTGGTGGATGTAGAGCGATTAGAATCAAGGTGAGTAGAAACTAGAGTCCCGAAGGTGTGCGCCACACCAAAAAACATATAGTTAATCAGGAATGTGAAAGCTGGAAGTATGTATAGAAAGAGACTTTACTGCACCGTGACCCCTATTGTGATCGATGGTAAGCGGCCTCGTCCCGGATGGTCCCCCGAACCCAATTATAAGTCAGGTCCGTGGCTAAAAAGCAACTTGGGATCCTTATGCATCAGCTGGCGGATAGGTCCGTGTACGGTGTATGCCCCAGCGATATTATCGCACTTATCTGTGTAGTTCGGGGCGCTCCAACTTAAACTTAATCACTCGGGTCTGTATGTCTCTGTTGTTCCCAGCTTTCCTCAAAACCCGGTGGTAACCATGTCACTCCACTGCGCGTCTTGCTACGCGTTTGCTCAATACTAGTTCATCAGGCATGACGTGTCTTGTGATCCAGCCCCTTTATAGGCTCCATTCTTGAACTCACAGTCTACCATCTACACCACACATCTGGAGTGTTTATATTTTGCATGGTCATGAAACTCCAAAAAGAAAGATTGTATCTTATTCGGTGTAACATCTATGTTTGAATATCACAAATGTAAATAAATACACAAATGAAAGAATGTTATATTATGATAATAATTTCCTATACTAAATCGAGATATGTTCATCTCACATAAGATATATATTTTAACCTTTTACGATAGATGTTACTTAGAACATATAAAACAGCTTCTAGACGTTCTATCTATAAAACCCCAAGATGCATTCAATATATTTGGGAGGGTGATAATACCCATAATCCATATCTTATAATGGGAGACAATAATGATAGGTGAGTACTAACTTTTAAACAAATATATTATAAATAAATAAACAATCATAAGACGGGGCTAGCTCCATCTGATCATTAGACCTATTGGTTGCATGCTAGAATAGATGAATATAAAGACGCTGCTTCCAATCAGCAGCTCTTTATCCCCACCCCCTCTCACATTAAAATTCCGTTTTAACCCCCCCAGTGCCCATAAATATGTGCCTTCAAAAGATGACATTATGTTTAATTTTGTAGTGCTCAAAATATAAGGGGAAAAACCCCTATGCCCACAAGGCCCGTTGTGATGTTCCCCTCAGTGATGAATTACCAAAGAGGTGATAGCTCTTCTGTGCTCCCCTATTCTTACCGTGAGTTTCTGCATGTTTTCCCTAGTAACATTTATCACATGGACATTTAATCCCTATACAACATTTTAGATTGACAATTATATAAACGTGAACCATTGTGTCAATATTGTGAATAAATATCTGATCCCTTCCCATTCCTACATACACAGTTAATGCATTTCCACATTTGAACATCCCTTTCAGGATGTTTCATTCCTAGATCCCTATTCCAACCCTTTCTGGGCTGAACATAGAGGTAGGTGTATAGAATATTCTTCGGGTATTAGGTTTTCTATAGATTATCCTGGGTACTGTCCTATGATTCTGATAATTCTTTATCATTATGTAGAATAGCCCAATGTTTTTTAAGGATATTTCTTATTTTCCACTTTCTTTATTATAGTCCAGGACTATCATGATCCATATCGTTCTCACTTCCCATTCTTACCCCTTTCTCTTCTTTTTGGTTTGCAGGAAGCTCTCCCTATTTGTTTACTTGCTCTCTCAATTGCTTATTCACACATTCATTAGGATATCCCTTTGTCCCTAAATCATATACCTACAGCCTGGCTTGTTCCGCGAATTTCTCTACATTGGAACAGTTCCTTTTAATCGGGCATTTGTCCCATTGGTATCCCTTAGCCGGACTTTTTATGGGCACTATCAAAGTCTATATATGTGTTACTGTCCACATCTTTAAAAGATGTACTAGTGGACAGTTTCCCATTATTACCTTCGATTTAGGTCCAGGAAGGTATATTATCTAGACTATAGCTGTTTTGAAATTTAGGGGTCCATTAGATGATTAATATAGACAAGGGATATCCTAATGAATGTGTGAATAAAGCAATGAGAGAGCAAGTAAAAAAATAGGGAGAGCTTACTGAAACCAAAAAAGAAAGAGAAAAGGGGTAGGAATGGGAAGTGAGAACGTGATGGATCTATGATGTCCTGAACTATATAAAAGAAAGTGGGAAAATAAGAAATATCCTTACATCTCTACATCCACCACCAGGAGTGACTATTTTCTGATCGAATATAGACATTGGTCAAATAGATATTTTATTTTTACTTTTATATTGAGATTTCTTATATTTATGTTCTCACTTATATTTATATTATTATATGGTATTGCGAGATATTTATAGAGCTATATATCTTATATGTATATTTTGTATAGGGGACTAGTATACCAATTAATATTGTGGCTGGCCAGCCTTACATTGATTATGGTATTTTATGCATTATCCGGATATTAAATATTGTTATATTATGGGTTATTGAGTATCATTTGTAAACTTATTTTTAGATATCACAAGCAGAGTACCATCTTTCTTTTATCTTTGAGGTTCCGACCCGTTGGGCCTCCCTTTGTTTTCTGAGCTAGGGGACTCAGAGGTATCTGCCGGATTATTTTTTTGCTGCCACGTACATGTTTTACTAATACAAAGAAACAGGTGTACACACCTACTGATACATCCTCACAATCCAACCTCCTTCCATTTCATGGCAACCATAAACTAAAATCAATAATGTTAGTTTATTGGTTCTAAAATGCAAAAACATATTCCCTACCTTACAGATACAGGAAACACATACCTACTGATACACCCTCACCAACCGAACTTTCATTTTTTAGTTTCTATTTTCCTTATTCATTTTCCCATTCGGAAATGCCCAAATGTTCCTCGGTCACAGTCATCTACCTTTCTTAAACTATAGGGAGTCGGCCATGGCTAAGAGAAATGTGCAGGTCCAGGGTGTTTTTCCTATGCGTTACATAGGGAGAATGCTCAGAACTGTGAGTATTGTGATCTTTAAAAAATTACAGACAGATTCTCATCTCTAACGATCTTTCATGCATGGTTTGTACCAACCTCGAATTACAGCACTTAAAGTGAAGTGGGGTGCCACAGGTTCTGTGTTGGGGCAGCATTTTATATTTATTAATGATTTGGAAGTGGTATGTCAGCAAGGTTTCTAGTTTGCTGACGACCCACCGATACTAACAAACACACACAACACCCACATCAATCACCCACCTAAAAACAAAACAACAAATCACCCACCAGAAATAAAAACACACGAACACTCCACCGGAAACGAACAAACCACACACAAAGCGAACACCCACCGAGAACGAACAACACAGCAGCACCACCGAGAACAAAAACAAACCACACAGCGAAGCACCCACCGTGAGAACAACAAACACACAAACACGAAGCAACCCACCTAAACAAAACACACACACAAACACCCCACCTAATAACAACAAACACACACATCTAATCACCCACCTTAGAACAACAAAAACACCTAATCACCCACCTTATAACTAACAAACGCACCACACATCTAATCACCCACCATTATAACCAACACACACATCTAATCAAAACACCTGATAACCAGCACACACATCTAATTAAAACACTTAATAACTAACACATGAAGAGTTTTTTTTTACACATGGCAAAGCTGCTGTGTTGTTTTCCCTGTCTCCCTCCCAGCATGCCTTCACTGTGTCTCTCAATATGAAGCAGCTCTGCTGGTCAGGACTATGAGGTGTATATACTCGAGTATAAGTCGAATTTTCAGGCTTTAAATTAGCCTGAAAACCTAACTCGACTTATACTCGGGTCAAGTCCTAATTTCAATTTAAATTCTGCAATTGCGGATAGTAACCAGTAGGTGGCGCTGTGTTAACCTGCATAGGAAGTTTACAGTGATGCTGATGAAACTTACACAAACAGTCCTGAAACTACAACTTCTCAGGTGACATTTTTAACCTATTGGGGGCAGAGAGTCCTTCTTACTATATAGGGCCAGAGTGCCCTTTACTATATGGGGCCAGAGTGCCCTTTACTATATGGGGTCAGAGGGCCCTTTACAATATAGGGTTCAGGAGAATTGTAAATGTATGGAGTTAATTAAAAGGTTACTGAACCTTGCCACTCCACATGTTTAGAAACTGAAACTCCCAGCAACAAAGCATGTTGGGAGTTGTAGTTTCCAAACATCTGGAGTGCCAAGGAATTGGAGTTACTGGTACTGGATTTGGCTTTACTGTATGGGATTCATGTATGGGAATTCTGCTGTCCTTTTAAAGGAAAAGCCTAAAAAACAACACAGAATCAGAAGGCAGTAGTGGTGATAATTTCTACCCTCGACTTATACTAGAGTCAATCAGTTTTTACAATTTTTCATTGTAAAAATAGGTACCTCGACTTATACTCGAGTATATACGGTATTCAATAAGTTCTTATTGTTAAAAATGGTGCTAATTTTGCCCCAACAATCAGATGTTAGCTTTCAAATGGTAAATAATATCTGATTGGTTGGGTAAAAATTGGCACCATTTTTATTGATAATAACTTTCATTGAATAACCCTGATATATGTGCCTGCTACCTTAAAGTAGAACGAACCCCAAACACAAAGGCAGCTCCACAGACTAGGACTAGGCCACACTGCTGCAATTTTTCGCGTATGCGCTTGTTTTTTTCAAATCATTGAAAACCTGGCAACACACCGAAAAGCGCATTTTCAGGTGCGTTGGGATTTGCATTCTGCATTTAAAATGCAATTTTTAAACGCAATTTTTAATAAAGGCACAGGCACACTGCAGCGCAAATGCAATCACATGGAATCGCATGCAATTTCATGTGTGATTTCATTGCGTTTGCGCGCGTTTCAATGATTGCGCGTTTTCGGTGCGTTGTGCGTGTTTTCAATGATTGAAAAAAAACCGCAAAGGCAGAAAAATCGCAGCAGTGTAGCCAGCCCTAACTGTCACGTAGTAAAACCATTTGTCTCTCACCTCTGAATTCAGCCTCTTATGTAGAAATCATTTATAAAACATTTCAGAGTACTGGTAATCTATGATGTCACTGCTGGTTTCTAGTGTTGCCTCTTACGTGGTATCTGGACCCAAAACTCTATCTGAACATACTAACTAGGTACCTTGTGTTGTTTCCAACTCCCCGTGTGCTAAGCTGCATGTAACAGTTGAACTCAGAGTCCCTACCTGCCTCTAAAACAGAGTGGGGGTAGGTGTTAACCCTTTTAATATGTATTTATGAAGCAAACTGTCAACCATTTAAATCTGTGAGTATTTCTGCAAGAAACGGTCAGGGAGATTCAATAAAAGTTCTTATCATGATCAAAATGGTGCTAATTTGCCCCAACCAATCAGATATTATTTAATATTTGAAAGCTAACATCTGATTGGTTGGGGCACAATTACTGTATATCTCGAGTATAAGTTGATCCGAGTATAAGCCGAGGCACCTATTTTAACGAAAAATTAGTAAAACCCGATTGACTCGAGTATAAGCCGAGAAATTATGACCACCGCTGCCTTCTGATTAGTATTGTTTTGTGACTTAAGTTCCCTTTAAATGGACAGCAGAATACCCATACATTAATCCCATACAGTAATAGCTAAATTCAGTACCAGTAACCCTCAATTCCTTGGCACCTCAGATGTTTGAAACTACAACTCCTAGCATGCTTTGGTTGGAGTGGCAAGGTTCAATCAATAAATTTAATTAAGCTTACCATCATTTACAATCTCTCTGACCCCCATATAGTAAAGGGCCCTCTGACCCATATACAGTAAAGGGCACTCTGACCCAATTGTTAAAGTGTCACCTGAGAGTTGTAGTTTTAAGCTGTCACTTGCATTGAACTAGCAGCCACTTTGCTGAGAAGACCCATTAAATCATTTACAGCATCCAGATAAGCAGTGACAGTGCTGAGTGAGTCCAGCAGCCTGACTACAGGAAGCAGGAAGGAAAGGCAGTCAGCTCCTGTAACTTTCTATGCAGGTGAAGGATTTTTTAACAGAGCATAGTGGTTTAGCTCCTGTAACTTCCTATGCAGGTTAACACAGCGCCACCTACTGGTTACTATCCGCAATTGCAGAATTTAGATTGAAATTAGGACTTGACCCGAGTATAAGTCGAGGTTAGGTTTTCAGGCTAATTTTAAAGCCTGAAAAATTCGACTTATACTCGAGTATATACACCCTCATAGTCCTGACCAGCAGAGCTGCTTCATATTGAGAGACACAGTGAAGGCAGTGCTGGGAGGGAGACAGGGAAAACAACACAGCAGCTTTGCCATGTGTAAAAAAAACTCTTCATGTGTTAGTTATTAAGTGTTTAATTAGATGTGTGTGCTGGTTATCAGGTGTTTGATTAGATGTGTGTGTTGGTTATAAGGTGGGTGATTAGATGTGTGTGCGTTTGTTAGTTATAAGG
>JAACNH010005673.1:0-19559 GCA_019447015.1 Hymenochirus boettgeri
AATGTAGAGGGAACTTGATTTATTCAAACAGAACACAGGTACATCACCTTTCTCATACCTGCTATTCCCTAGCTTACTTCCTGATACTGCCCCTTTTTCCCAGCTTGCCTCTATGCCTTAAAGAAACAGTATTAACTAAACATGTAGATGTTACATCATCCCTCTTTTTTTTTTTTTTTTTTAAAGGTTAAACACAAACATACAAATAGTAATGAAAAATAAATGAAACACTGGCATATTAAAATACAGATCAGTTTATATTATGAAAGAGCTTATATTTCCTCAATAAGCCTTGGTGGGGGTTTTCGAGGTCGGCAGGGGTATCGTCTCCTTGAACTGGTTCATCGTGAATCGGAGACTGACCACCACTCCTTGGTGATACTGAAGTATAGCAGTACATGGATGCATTCAGGTATTGAACTGGCCCTCCTAATGCTTGAGGAGACTCTCTGACTCCTGTCTGTGCCTGTGGTATGTTATTCAGTGGGGAGAACCTTAAGTATGAAGCATTCCGGTTATGCTATGTCCATCTCGCTGTGCCGTAATCATGCTACCTTTTCTGGCTATGACATGGTAAGGCTTGGGATTGTATGCAGAGGTTGTTTTGTTATGTCTTTTTTTGTAAAACAACCACCCTATCATTTAGACGTGCATGGGAGGACTAGCATGACGTCTTTGGTCCGCATATTTTTCATTTTCTGTTTGGATTGAGAATCTGTTTCTCTAATAGAAGAGTCACTAGGTGGTGGATTGTGTGCACTAGGGATTTCTGGAAGAAGGTGTATGAATTGGCCTGTTAAAGACAAGTTTGGCAGAGGAACATTGTGTTGAGTGAGGAGTGTTTCGGTAATTGCGTAAAATTTGTACAATGCCTGCTTTAGTGGAATTTGTTCCAGATAAGCAGCCTTAACTCTCTTACCTAGAGTACTCATGAACCGTTCTACAATGCCATTAGCTTGTGGCCAGCAAGGAGTTATTTTTCTGTGTTTAAATCCAAGATATGCAGCAAATTGTTGAAACAGATGTCCATTAAATGGTGGCCCTTTGTCTGTCTTTACCACTCGGGGTATGCCATATGCTGAAAATATGCTGTCCAACGCAGGTAGTATAGTGGTAGCTGATGTGGATGTATTGAATGAAATATCAGGATATCTTGAATACATCTACAACACAAGTAGTTATTGTCCATCGGGTAGAGGACCATAAATGTCCACAGCAATTTCATCCCAAACTGTTGAGGGTAAGGAAGACATATGGGTGGTTCGGTTTGGAAGAATTTGTTACTACTTGGCAAGTGGAACAGTGCTGTTTAGTTTTTCAACTATTTGATCCAAGTTTGGAAACCAAACTTTTTCTCTGAGAAGTTTCTTAGTGCCAACAATGCCACAATGTCCTTCATGGGCAATATTTACAGTAGTTTGCGAAGGGCTGAGGTACTACTAATTGGTTCCTTTTAGAATGAGATGGTCCTTAGCAAGGGAAGTTCATCTTTGACAGCTGCAAATGCCTTTAGTTCAGTGATGATTACTTCAGGATCAGGAAAGGTAGCTCTCTGGATTTCATGCCACCTGTTGTTTTCAATTATGTGTATTAATGCAAGAAGAGTTTTGTCCCGTTTGGTTGCCTCTATAAACTGTCCATGTGAGTGCTTTTGCACAGCGTGGCACAACAAAGTTAATATATTCTTCTGCAATAGACTTGTGGCCTCATCTGAAGTAGTGGGATGTCGTGAAATGTAATCAGCAGGATTGTTATATTTTCCGGACGATGAATTATTTTGTAGTTATATCCTTGTAGTCGTAAACCCACCCTTTCGATTCGAGCAGGCATTTTTGCTCTTGGATTTCCAAATACGGTAATAAGAGCCAAATGATCAGTAACAATTGTAAATGGTGCTCCATATAAAATAAGTGGAAGTTTCACATCCCCAGACAACTGCTAGACTTTCTTTTTCTGGCTGAGAATATTTCTTTTCTGTAACTGTCAGACTTCTGCTTGCATAAGAATAGCTTGTGGGTATGGGTTTTCTGTTTATATTGGACAAGAATAGCTCCGAGTCCAACTGGACTGGCATCCACAATTTTCATTGTCTTAGCGCAGGATCAAAATAGCCATGATAGTGGCAGAATTTAGTTCGTTTTTTGATTCTCAAATGATTTTTGGCATCTGATGACCATTGAATGACACATCCTTGTTTGGTGAGGTCTCGCAAGTGCACTGATAGTGGAGAGACCTTGATTGTACTAGCGCAGTAACTGGCCATGCCAAGAAAGAGCGAACTTCATTAACATCATTTGGGATTGTAGTTGATTTTATTGCCTGTACTTTTTTAGGATCAGGTTGCATCCCAGCAGCAGAAAATATGTGGCCATAGAATTCCAAGGTAGATTTGTTGAATTCACATTTGTCTTTGTTGAGTGTAAGTCCTTGGGATGATAAGCACTCAAATACTGCGTGTAGGGCAGAGTTGTGTCATTCTGTGTTTTTCCAAAAACTAGTATGTCATCACTGTAATTGAGTGCATTAGGAATATGTTGAATAATGTTTCTTATTGCTTCTTGAAAAATCTCAGCAGCCGAGCAAACACCAAATGTTAGTCGTTTGTATCTTCGCAGACCAACATGTGTGGAAAATGTAGTTATGTATCTGGTTCTGGACTAAGTTCCAGTTGGTGATAACCCTTATTGAGATCCAGTTTAGAGAACACGGTGGCTCCATTTAGGAATGAATAACATCACTGAGAGTTGGAGAGAGGTGTCTCTCTCTCTGTAAGCATGTTTGGAAGACGCATGTCTACACATTCTTATTTGTTGTGTTTGTGGGTTTAGGTACAGCCACTATGGGAGAAACCCATGGAGTGGGGCCTGAAACAGTTTCAATGATGTCTTGTTCCTCTAAAGACTTTAGTTCGTCTTCAATTGCTTCCTCAAGTGAAAAGGAATTCGTCTTGTTGGCTGTGAAATTGGACGAATGTCTTCATCAATGTGAAGGTGAATTTGAAAATTCTTTAGTTTACCAAGCCCCAAAGATTGGAGTACTTGTCAACTAGTGCTTGTACATCAGAGACTTTGGGTTAGCTACAGTGTGAACATTTTATGAGTCCAAGAGTTAAAGCTGTGTGATAGCTGAGAAGGCAACCCCCAGAGCCTTGCAGTACAAAGAAAGTTGTAGTATAGGTTTTATCTTGTAGTAAATATCTGAATCAAATTTACCTATTGTCGGCAAAGGATTTGAGAGCCATAAGGAAAATTTTGGTTTGTACAGGTATCAAAGCAGGTTTAGTATTCAGTTGGCAATATGTACACATGTCTATAATGTTCACAGAGGCTCCTGTGTCAATAGTAAAAGCAACTGCAGTGTTAAGGAGAGATATTGTGATGAGGGGGGAATGTACAGTTTGTGCAGTGTGTAATAAACACATAGTCACTGCAAACAGTAGTGACTCATCTCCAGAATTTGGCTGAATGTATTGACTGTGTGCTGACTCAGTGTATGTGATGTGCGTAGGGATGACTTAGGAGCAGATTTACATACAATTGCAAAATGATTCAGTTTTCCACAATTAGTACATTTACGTCTAGAGCAGACAGTCACCATTTGAGGGAAATGTTTGCCACATCTGTAGCACATCTTTGAGCAGTCAGTGCCTGTAGTTTTGCGTTTAGTGTGCACAAGATTGCACACCTGTGCATCAGTGCCCTCCTCTATGGCAGCACTTGAGTCTCAGAAATTTCCAGGGACCGTGCCATGTGTAGAAGATCCTGCAAGCAACAATCTGCTTGTAAAGCTTTGCGCCGAGCTTAGATGTGTGCAGGATACAATGATTTGTGATGTGATTTCATCATCAACATCACGAAATTGCAGCTTTGTGCTAATTGTCTTAAACGGGTGACAAAGGAGTCCATGGTCTCCTGGGGTAGTTGTTTAGCAATTCTAAACTTGTATCTTTCATATCTGATGTTTTGCTTAGGATTAAAATTTCAGTTAGTGCTTTAGAGCATTTTGAGTAGTCAGTAGTGCTGTCTGTAGGTAAGGTGCAGTAAATGTCATAAACAGCAGAACCAGCATAATGAAGTAATAAACTTTCTTCTTTTATCCTCTGTGATGGCCATGGCCTCCAGGAAATTGTCAAAACGGAGTAGCCATTTTTTCCAGTTCTGTGCAAGATTATTGGTATCAGACAAATCAAAGTTGGGGAAGGTGTGGAGTTGCTCAGCCATATTAACTTTACTTTTGAAGCAGCAGTGATAGAGTTAAACTGAACAGTGCAGAAAGTAGATGAGAAGCTGTGCAGTCGGCTGTAGATGGACAGTGACAGGCAAGTGAGTATAACTGGGTCCTGTATGTGGAGGACTGGTACAGGTAGTCACAATGGTAAGTATGCTGGTACTCACAGGGTTAAAGTCTTTAATCCTCGTCGCCAGTTGTTATGTCTCCCTTGTTATATTGTTCAAGAGCAAGAAAACACTTGGAATGTAAGGGAACTTGATTTATTCAAACAGAGCAACAGGTACATCACACTTTCTCATACCATGCTATTCCCTAGCTTACTTCCTGATACTGCCCCTTTTTCCCAGCTTGCCTCTATGCCTTAAAGAAAACGTATTAACTAAACATGTAGATGTACAAGGTGTGTCTTTTTTTAATGGAGGAGGAGGAGACATAGGGAAGAGGGATTGTCATATGGTTTCAGAGCATAAGCAGACGTGCAGGAGATATGGTTGCTGCTACCATAGCAGCATAAAATGTATAATATTTCTCAAAACTATAAAAAAAAATGAAAGTAGATTGCAAAAAAACAGTTACCCTTTAAATACTGTATAATAAAACCTAAAAAAGTATCACATATAGGCAAAATCACTTTTGTGACCTTTTTTCCCACAAACACTATGTAAGCAGGTTAATGCCAAATAAATATGCAAAACTGTGTGAAATCTATGGTCACCCATAGAGAATAGGGGTCCTTTTGAGGCAGTACTGAAATCATGCACACTCTAAATAGCTAGGCCCCCCATATCTAGTATGACCCATTTATTGATGATGACCAAGCATAAGATTGATATTCACTGTTAGTTATCAAGGTTAATAGTATAGGCTAAACTAATAAAGCAGGGTGGATAGTTTTTGACTCAGCAGTTATATGCGCCTCACTCCAAATATACTGTACATCTGTGAAGCAATCCACGCCGTTATCTAAGGTATTAGAGCTCATCTGAAATATTATTTTATAAAATAACAGTGTATTGAAGCTTTTGCACTTCTGAAATGTCTTTCAATGTAATGAATAATAGCTATAGAACCATTCTTGACCATATATTTGACCATATTGAATTTACTTTAGACAGGCTTCTGATTGATGAACCCAATTGGTATTCTGTCTGATGGCAATTACTTGTCGCCAATAGTTTGGCTGTGTATCCATTTTTGGTCCAGTTTTAATAAAAAAATTTGACAGAAAAGACAGTGGTACATAAGGTGAAATATCAACCAGTGATTATACTATGTTGTCCTTTATATTAGCCATAATGATATTTATTAAAGGGAATTTTAGCATACTGTGCAAACCCCACAAAAATACACATAATCTTTTTTCTAGCTTTAGTTCTTTCTCCTGTTTCTAAAAATGGACAGCGTCTACATGAAGGTGTCATTTACTTTCTGTCGCAAATGTCACTGCTTTTTAAATCATTAATTACTGCTTCGTGTCAGTTCAGAAGATGAATTCTAACACTGGTGTCCCCACTGCTTTTGTTTTCTGATTGTAAACAGTATAGATCTCAAGTGATAAGAGGGCCTCAGGGTCACAAATCACTAAAGAGACACTGAAAATGACATTTCAATGAAGAATTTTTTACAAAATGGCACTGTATGTGCAGTTAGTAAAAGAAAGCATGATAAAGTGGTCACTAGAGCAACTTAATGAAAATTGTTTAGAGTCACCTGTACTATGGTAGAATTGGCATAACTTATGTTATAAATTCTGTAGATGAAATACAACACATTCTGTGAACTTTCCTATACAAAATTAGATCCTGTTTTTTGCATTCTTTGTGTGTGTGGCAGGATTACTTTTATGGAGGTAGAGCCAATTAAATTTACTTTTTATGGAAGTGCTTGTTCTAGGATTTGTCACAGTCCAGACTTACGTTACTCAAACGCATATGACTGCTGTTGTGTCAGTGGAAAGCATTTACCTATCTTGCGCTCCAGCGTCGGGTCCGTTGGCCGACCTCGGATATCGTCGTGGTTCCGTCGTGGCTGACATCATCGGTCCGCGCCTTCGTGTGGCGAGCCTCCTCTTCTGCTAGCGCACTTGTCTGGTCATCTTCTGGTGATGCGCGGATGCGCGCAGGCACCTCCACCTATCCCTCCATTCCTGTAGACCTGTGGTTGGACGAGGAGATCCAGCATCTGGCTTTGCAAACCCTCTCCCTATTGGTTCCTCTGCTGTATTTAAGTCTGTTTTGGCACTCAGTCCTTGCCTGTTATAGTTTTGGTTAGCCAAGCTAGTGGCCCTGCTATTTGTTAGTAGCCAAGTCTTGTTCATTGTTCTTCTCATGTTCATTGTATCCTTGTCCTTTTGCTCTCTTCTTGTCTGTGTTGCTCCATTGGTGTTCTGGTTTTTTTGAGTATACAAGGCCTCAGCGTCTATAAATTGCGCCTAAGACCTGGAGTTAACTGTGTACAGCAAGGAGCGAAAAGTCTCCTACGATCAGGGGCTTGTCTATAGGTGAAGACAGTGGCTGTAGATTGGGGAATAGGCACTGATGGTATACTTGAGGACTCCGGGGCTCACATATTGCACATTGCAGCATGGATTACATCGGAAATGTAAATCAATATGAAAATAAAAAACCAACAGACAACAGTAATATGGGTCATTGCAGATAAAAGTCTGTGGTTGTGTATGTTTTTAGGTCTAGCATGGACTTGAAGTTGAACAAGTAATGTTTAGCTCCTGCATTTTCTCGATATTTTATATTCAACAGTCTAATGTCTAATATGATTCCAAAGGGATGTAAGACATCATTAAAAAAATTGGGCACTATATTATTATTGTGGATATATATAGCACCAACATCTTCCAAAGCACTTTAAAATTACATTTATTCATTCACATCAGGCCCTGCCCGAAGAGATTACCAATCTGGGGATAAATATTTTATTTCTTTTATTTCATGTTTGTATTTATCCCCAGATTGTATATAGTAAAGTGAAGAAATACTTGTGACCAGGTATTTGCCTTTCTGATATAGAGATATAAATATTGTATATGGAATAACATTTCTGTGTGTAATATGTTTCCATTTTAAGTAATCACACCATGAAGGTAAGTGTGTATGCAATAGTTCCAGAACATACTTTGTGTATCTTTAGTGCATTATTGTTACATTGATAAAAAGTCTTTGAGCTACATTAAGATTTGATACTTTTAGGTAAAGAATAGCTTTACTGTTAGTTTGTATTGCATATAGATTTTATTAGATTTTATGTTTTAGATCAAATAATAGCACTTTATCTTGCACTTTAACTATAGCACTTTAAAATTCGGCACTTTATTTACAGATGTTTATTCTGAATGTAGAAGAATTATGAACAGTTTTTCTGGACTTTAATCTTACACTGAGATGCCTTTAATTGAAGCATTGTATTTGGAGGGTGGGGTTAATTAGTGATTTAATTTTCCACTGGTGTTAATATTGGAATACACATGAGAAAGAACGCTTGTGCGTTCAAAACATATTGGTGACCCTGTTGAAGCAGCAATAAGATTCTTTTGGATTGCAAAACTGTTTTGCGTGTCTCCCTGCACCGGCTTTGGTTCCTGTTGGATTGTGGCGTGCAGCGGACGCGCTGCAGGGATTGATACAGTGAACTTTATTGGCTACACTCGGCACTGTTTGAGTTATTAAAGAAAAATGCTATATAAACTAATTGAACATTAAGGTAGCACACAGAATAAATAAGAATAAAGGTGAAAAGGAAGAAATACTTGTAAATGTACAGTCCTCCCAATTGGCTTTGATGTTTCTGTGTTGATGGTATATGGAGAACACTTGCTTTCTGCCTGGAACCATAATTATGCCTTATCCTGAATTGGAGTGGTTTGGTCCCTAGAGGGTGTGTCTGTCCCCTCTAGAAGGTGTATCCTGTACTTATGGAGGGAACATTTAATCTCTATTTTCCCTCTAGTCCATACTTCATACATATCACATACAAAATATTAACATGTTTGTAATTGGCTAATTTTAAACAATACAGAGGTACCAAACATTATATGTCTATGAGTTCGTACGACCAAGAAGTAAAATCTTCCCTTGTGATACCAACCTATAAAATATATGTACAGATGCACTTAATTCCAGCATCAGCTGACATTATTTGGGAAAATTTGACATAAGTCCTTCCCTTGAATTATTATGAAATATGAATTGTAGGAGAAACTGATATCTGTTTTAGTTTTTCTAAAGCTAAGAACAAATGGAGATGGGTCAGTCAGATGTGGGAGCTGCCATATTGATTGACACTGGTAATAAAGTAAGATAAATGGAAAATTACAGCTGCCGTTATATATATTACTACGTAGGTGGATAAATTGCACTCTTGTTCATGACACATACAAACTGTTAGAATGTCTTTTTTATGATTGTAGGGTAAACCAAAGTACCCGGAGGAAACCCAGGCAAGCACAGGGAGAACATTCAACCCCCTTGCAGAGGTGTCCAAGAGTGGAATCAAACTCAGGATTTGTTGTTAAAACCAATAAATTTATCGTGTTAAATGAGCTTAAAGGGCCCCACTACTTACCTCTCTGCTCCAAATAGTTCTCCTGCGATGTCTGTCCAAAGTCACAGAAAGTGAAGAGTAGGAGCCTGGGTGGCTGTGAGTGAAAAGGTTTCTGCCTTTTACATTTCCTCTGAGAGGTTTCTGGCTTGCCAAACTGTAGCCCTTCTCCCCCTCCCTGCCTTCCTCTGATCCATGTTTGCTGCCCTGTGCCCTAGTATTAAATCCTTTGCTGTAGTGTAGTGGCACTATCCACAACATTTGAATGTTGCAATATCAACATTTGGCAAAGGAATAGGATTGGTTCAAGAGAGGTGCAAAGGAGGCTAGTCTTCAAGTCTAGTTGATCTAACTAATACAACAGATAAAGCCATTAGCGATTTCCTGACACGTAATATCCTTTATTACACTGTAAGGGGCACATTAGCCCTTATTGTATTTTTATGATGGGGCAAATTATTATTGTGATATATTAATTGATGTTTTTGTTTAGGTTTTGTTTGTTTGGAAGTAAGTATAAGTAAAATAAATTTTGCTGACATTATTACCTGCCCCCTCCCACTGCCTTTGCAGTAAAACAGGCGATAAGACAAACAAACAAACATGGAATATTTGGATTTTAGAAAGTGTCTGTGAAAAAGCAATAACCATTAATTTCTAACCTTGTCACTTTCAGCCATTGCTCTGACAGACAGCTCGCCCTTTCCAGGAATGCAGTAAAAATAAGCCAGTAAAAATCACTCAGCTATGTAAGCTAAGGGAGTTTATAAGTAAATGTTCCAATGCTGCTCCATTATATTTTGGAACACTTACATATTATCTATCAATTCTTTTCATTTCTCTTAAGATCGACGCATTTTATTGCACCTTATAATCATTGTGCGATGGTTCTTGGAGATTATTATTTTAATATTAATGGTAAGGTTTAAATTGTCTTGGTAAAATGTGCATATATAATGATTGCTAAAGCCCCATCTGTACAGGCCCAATAACGAGATAGGATAAGATGGATGGATCAATATAGACAATTAATATTATGTCATTTTGAACATCCTTGACAAATCAGGTAAAGCAACACGGTTACTTAACAACACATTTCTTTACCCCCTTCCATTTCAATATCATTTAAATGAAAAATATGTGATCTTTATGGTTTAAATCAGCTAATAACCTAACATTAGTGATGAGCCCTGTTTCAAAGTGAACCTGGATTTTTGGCAGAACTCAGGTATTCAAAATTTTTGGGCCATGTCATTTTCCAGGTCCCTATGCAATCTGTACAAAGTTAATATGACATAAGTCTATCAATAAAACCATGTTACGTGCAGAATTTTAACTTGCTTTGATTCAAATTTTGGACACATTCTATGGAACCACCAGTTTTACTTATCTCTAAATAACAATAGGAACCCCGAATCTGAACGGGAATGATGCGTTGAAATAAAGCTAACAATTATATTTGTAAGTAAACCTAGAAATAGCTAAAAACACAAGCAGGGGGTTGCACTGAGCGCCGCTATCGGCAACCCGGTGCAAACAGCCCAGAAATGTTACTGCCGATAGAGGCGCTTGGAACACTCTCGGCGCTGTTCATTTCGGCACTTTAACACCAGCTATTAGCTGCGTTGAAAGTGCCGCATAAAATGCAGATTTCGGCATATACATCGCTCGCGGCAGCTGCGCTGTTAACTTTCGTGTTAGCCACACAGCCGCCGCAAGGAAGGAGTTAAAGTCACACTAACCAATATAACATCGGTTAGCGTGACTAAACTCCAAATCAGGAGCGATGCGCCCTTGGTGCATCTCCCTGAAGGTTTTAAATATTGTTAATGCCGTGACTGGTGTAGATAAATACTTGTGCTTGATTGTGGAACTGAATTAACTTAGCACTACAGTACTTTGTTAAGAGTTCATACGCTTCACACTGTTATTCTGCTCGCCCTTTATTAATCTATAAATCAATTAAAGGGCTGTGCGTACAATGTTTTTTTAACATGGGGTTAGAACGTTTCTTACTCCTGCCAATTACAGGTCCTCTCGCTGCCTATTTAAGATTTGTTGCTTCCTTTTTTTATTTTTTTATTTGGTTTTCTCTGCAAACCTAATAGCTCTTTTAATTTAAGGATTGTAAATTACAGTCTGATTTTAAAGTTTATGTAGCATATATTTACAATGTCTAAACAAGTCTACTACAGCCCTTTCAAAATGTTTATATTTTTTAAACATTTCTAATGGAAGTCAAAAGTTCTAGTATTGCAAAGAACCAGACACACGACAACAAATGTATTTCATCAATAGGGTTCTGTACTTGTCCTGTGCTATATAACAAATATGACAAATAATTTGAAGATTTACATTCTGAGGAGAGAACAAGCTATTAATAACATTGTGGCCAATCACAACAACATAAAAAATGGAATGAATCTGTGACAATATTATGTGTCAATCATTCTGGCATCTAGAAATTTATGAACACGTGTGATTTGATTTGAGGAGTAAAGGGTCATATTTATAAAGGCGTGATTTCGCTATTTGCCAATACCCGCACATTTACAATTACCACAGTTGAAAATTATGATCACAGCTACAATTACTACTACCAGGGCCATTTCTAGCCATTTTGGTGCCCTAGGCACGTGCGTCCCCCCAAAAAAACAAACCTTGGCCTTTCAAACTACAGCTGGGTTTCCTCCTTCTGCTTCTGACACCATCTACTGCGACTGTTCTTTATAGTGGAGCCACTTTACTAGTTGGTAAGAGGCACCGCTTGTACCAGGTGAGGCGGGCGTGTAACATACTTTTGTATGAATGCAGCGACACTGGCCACAAATGAAATACTGATTGGAAGACAGAATAGATTTCAGTGGATGTGCGGTATGTGGCACCTGTTCTCCACAGAAATTGGTTCCAGACAGGTAGGGCAGAACGGGAAATTTGGTGAGAGCTAAGACGTTTTATCTCTTTCTCCAGTGCTTTTCCAAGAATATTGGCATTAATAATTTCAGTGCCAGCAGAACATTACCATTAACTCTTAGTGCCAGCAGACTTTACTATTAATACTTTCGTTGCCAGCACCTTTCCAGAGAATTGCTATAAGGGCATGTCCATCCAAAAACTATTTTTTTATTTAACCCCATACCGCGCCACTCTGCAGTTTAAAATAAACCTTACCTTACATTTCCTTTTGGTTCCAAGATATTCCTTTTCAAAAAGTCCAGGAAACTGAAGACTCCAGCCTCTTGGCGGCTCTGAGCCACGCTGTTTCCTTGTCCTCATCAATGTCTGGACCAAGCAGAGTACCCCCCCCCATCCAGATCCATCCTCAGCCATCGTTGCACCTAGCGTGTAATCCTTTTGGGGTAAGGTAAGTAACACCCTGCCCGACACTAGCGCCGCAAAAAAAATTTAAAATCCCCCCATCCGTACTACAGAGCCTTCTCTCCCACGACATTTCTAGTGATGTCAGCCGCGTCTGTGATTGTCTGAGGTCCGGCCCCCGCTTGCAAGAAGGAGCCGGAATGAGCACCGCGGGAGAGAGGCAGTATAAGTAGAATTCAGGGGATTTTTAAAAAAAAATATGCTGGTTTGGGGTGGGTAGGGGTTACCTATCTTACCCCAATGTTGGTTTAGGGGGGTGGAGGTGGCCTTTAACCCTTCAGTGGCCAGTAGACTTACCCATAGTATTGCCATACACTTTCAGGTCCAGAAGAGTATTACTATGAACCTTCAATGCCAACGACTTTCCTAATAACACTTTCAGTGCCAGCATTGACATGATATACAGTATGTACCTGCTTTCCAGTCTCCTCCATTGAATTGTTCACTCCTCACCTACTCTAAGTTTCTAATGGAGAGTTGGGTGGAAGGAAGAAAGAGGCAGGAATAGGGATCTCATGGCTGCTAGTCACAGGTCACTGTTATAAAGTCTGCAGCAGCTTTAACCTGGCATTTTAGAACTGTTCTCCTCAGTACTATTACTCAGCTCATCCTCCCCATTCCTTCCTTCATGATGTCACCATCTCTACAATATTGAAAAAAAAGGATCACACTACAAAAATACAACGATTTTAAAATTTTGGTGACACAAAATCTTCAGAACTTAAGCAAATAAACAGAAGAAAAACATTTACTTTCCTGATATAACTTAATGGAACTGAGTGTAAGACTTTTGGAACATTATAGCAGCACAGACACACTATATTTCTATGTTTTTCCCCCTCGTATACAATATAAGATCCAAGTACAGATATAATAGAGTATAGTAGCAATAATGGTTCACTGGTCAGTTTAAAAAAAAGCTTGGAGTCAAGAAGGAATTTTTTCCCCTTCATAAATTAGGTGGGGTTTTTTGCTTTCCTCTGGATCAACAGTTAGGCAGGAAATTAGGATATTGTAGATGGGTTGGACTGGATGAACATATGTATTTATTCAACCTCAAATACTATACTATACTATACTATATTCATATCGCAGTTGTGTATTTTTCCCTCCACAAATTCCTATTCATATTTCTATGTTAATCATGTAGAGCCTATGTCTGCAATGTGTATTATCTTTCATGTAATCTAGAGTTCATTTGTTTTAATCAAATGGGAAAAACAAATGGGTTTTTCAGTTGATTGTGAGTTTGGAAGCATTAGGCTATTAAAAAAAAAAATCCCCCAGCACTTTAATTTCTGGAGAAACCAATCGTGATGTGAATTAGAAGCATAGCAGAAAAGCAAATCTTTACTCTTTAAAGTATGTCATTCCATAACTAAAATTTATACAGAAATATAGAAAAAAAAAATATATATGATATAATAATAAAAACAAAAAATAACCTTTTATCCCTATAATGCATTGTGAAATCTGTACAAGAGTAGAAGCTTATATATAATAGCCCTATTATAAAAAAAACTCCATCCAAAATACATTTCTCAATGTCCCGTACATTAATCCATGTATTTACTGTCCCTCCCTAGCTCATTGAACTCAGACATGATTGTTCTGGAAGAGGAATTTTCTGCTAAAACACTCTGAATTGCCATGTCGATGAGGAAGTAAAATGAAAAGTGAAATTGACTAGTGGGCATTTTGTAGTGAAAGATTCTACTGATTTCACACGGTTGACATATTTAAGAATCATTTAAGTTCATTACAAATTTAGCGTTTATCTTAATCCATTTTTGTAGGGGGGGGTTAAATGTTAAGGAAATAATACATACAAATATACACTCAAGAATATAAAAATGTTATTACAAAATGTAATGATATCATTAACAACAACAGTGGGCAGATACTCATAACATATTTCATGTAATAATACAAATATTATGGTTATATTATTATCGTATAATACTGTATAAAATAAATAAATATATAATGTATTGTTAATAAATATTATGGTATAAATATTAGTCTCTTTTCACATGTTTTTGCTAGCTGCCTGTGGACAGCTTTTTCTAAAGGGGACACAGGACCCTATAAGGTTCCCATACTTGGCAGGGCTTTATTTATAAATAAAGTATTATTTTGATTCAGCTTGCAGTACTGGCACAGTTCTGGACTAAAAGCCAAAAATCAGTGAAAATTGCCATTTAACTGAAACAATTCTAAACGGGATAAAATATTATGACAGTAAAATAAGGAGCATATAGCAAAGTATCAAAAAGTGAATTTGGCTACAACCACTGGACATGCTAGGCAGTTTAAATAGAGAAAGTTGACTGCTACATGAAAGTGGACTGAATGCATGGAAGTGTCTGCTACTGCTCTAGGTGGTTGCAGGGCGACGGTGTGATGAGATGAACCCTGGATTGGTGAGATTAAAATTTATCCCTCCCCTTATTTTATTACCCGGCAATCAGCACTTCATGTTAATATTTATGCCCATAATATTAAACACTGCCAAAGCAAGGTCAAGAGTTGAATGACTCTCAATACCATTGAGGCGAACCACAAAACATGTATTTGGCATGCTATATCATTTGTTGTTCATTTCTATATACATATTTACAAGAACAATATTACGTTAGGTATACTAAATGATTAGGTGGGCTTTTTTTAAGGGAATCTATATCGAAAAATAGGTTATTTTAAATTGACCATAACTGGAAACTATAAATCTTCCCAACTACCACTGTATAACTTTTTTTGTTGATCTGCCCTATTTCTTTAGATTTCCAATCTAAAACTTCTGATATTCAGCTGTCAATCAAGTTTCTTGCTCTCAAAAACTATTCTTCTGTGAGCAGTTTACTGTAGCTGGAATGGTGACAGAGTTTTGACAGTAGGAATGCTGTATGCTGTGTGCAGTCTTGACAGTTGGTTTGTGGGGAAAAAGTCAGGTTGGATGGAAGTGGGAGTGTTAAAAGAGGAGGGGGGATACTGTTCCTAAACAAAATGTGTTGCTGGAATGAAGGCATGCAGCAACTCAGATAGATTTATAGATTAAGATGAGGCAAAGTAATTTTTTCATTATAGTGTCCCTTAAAGTAAGTTTGGATAAATTATCAGAATTTCGCAGTGGTAGGCTTAGCACACCAATTTTGGGAATGTTGCCAACTATGGTTCCCTTAGAGATACTAGGTGCTGTAAAAGACAGAGACTGAACTGTCTTGTAATTAATTTGATAATAGATAAAGTATTGATCTGTTATGTCTATCTTGAATTTTTTAATTACATTTATTTGATCAATTGATGTTGATGACTAAGAATAAAGAGATGAATAAAAAAATATATCATTTGTTTTATGTAGGGGTTAGGGGTTCCCCAAGGATCCCTTTTCGAGATTTACTGCATCCCGTCAGATGTTGACGAAGGCTGCATACAAAATGGTTGTGTGTACTTGTCACTATAAAATCACACATCTCACCTTAGGTGTTCATTCATACATGACTGGTTATTATTATGTCTAGTATGTTCTAATAATACATAAATATAATGTAAATGCTGAGTGATTATTATTAGAAAAGTGTTCCACCGCACATACCACTTTTCCCAACCCCATAATTTTTTTAAATAAAGTAAAACTGTTGTTTAAAGTCTAAAGTAGAAGAAACTGACCATGATTACTTTCTTTTGAAAACCTCAGGACAACCATGTCATTTCCTTTGCTTATTTACTTATTTACATTTAAAATGACAGTATTGCAATGGTAACTTAAGAATAGAGTAATTGCTTTAAAAGCTGTGCACAACCTTAAGACAACCCCCCCCCCCAACAAATTTATTAAAAAAACAATGTGCCCCTTGTGGTTTTATATGGTCAGGGAACTCCTTTGGTTTATTCGTTTATATACCGTATATACCCGAGTATAAGTCATCCGAGTATAAGTCGACGGTACCTATTTTTACCTGAAAAATTTGTAAAACTGATCGACTCGATATAAGTCAAGGGCAGAAATAATCACACTACTGCCTCTGATTCTGTATTGTTTTTAGGCTTTAGTTGCCCTTTAAATGGACAGCAGAATTCCCATACAGAATCCCATTCAGTAATAGCCAAATACAGTACCAGTATCCTCCAATTCCTTGGCACTCCAGAGTTTGAAAAACTACCAACTCCCAGCATGCTTTGTTGCTGGGAGTTTCAGTTAATTAAACATGTGGAGTGGCAAGGTTCAGTAAATACTATAAGTAATTCTCCTAACCCCATATAGTAAATGGCCCTCTGACCCAATTATTAAAGGCGCCCTCTGCCCCATATAGTAAAGGGCCCTCGATCCCAATAGTTAAAAATGTCACCTGAGAGTTGTAGTTTCAAGCTGTCATTTGCATTGAACTAGCAGCTGTTTTTTGCCCCAAACTGAGAAGACCCATCAGATTTACAGCATCCATGAGCAGTGACAGTGCTGAGTCCAGCACCAGACTACAGGAAGCAGGAAGTGTAAAGCAGATCAGTTCCTGTAACTTTCTATGCAGGTTAACACAGCACCACCTACTGGTAACTATCCGCAATTGCAGAATTTGGATCTAAATTAGGACTTGACCCGAGTATAGTTGAGGTTAGGTTTTCAGGCTAATTTTAAAGCCTGAAAAATTCGACTTATACTCGAGTATATACGGATGGCTCCACATTACTGCACTCTAAGTGTAAGCTACATTGGTGTGTGGTGGATTTATTTCTTCTATATTATTCAGGATTATATGCTATATGAGGTTGTCAGGACAACAATATTTACAATAAAATGTATATATTTTTAATCATAATCAAAGGGCATGTTCACCCCCCAAAAAAGGTCAATGCTCCATTACCTGCCCCCAAACCCAACTGATATTAAGGATATTTTTGTCTCCATTTTGCAGAGTAAGTTGGCTCCTCCCTCCATGCAGTCAATCAAGGCTGTAACAACTGGCATCATAGCTAATGACTGACTGCTGCTTTTACACTTGAGAGGCGGCAGATACCTTTGCCAGATAGGATATAACTTATTATTAAATAACTAGTTATAAATGCATATAATAAACTGGTATAAATGTAGGAATATATATGTCACCATATTTTGTTTTAAGGATGACACAGCCCTTTAATATGTTGTAGAGGACATCTTCATGTCAACCAGTTGTCTTCTTTCTTTCTCCAAATATACAAAATAAAAAAATGCCCTGGATACAGATCTCCAGAATTCAAACCAAGAGTGGAGAATGAGAGGTACCAACATGATATTAAGTATATTGCAAAGAATGCTTTTATTTGCTGATACACAAAATGTTTCCAGCTAGGCCACTTTTCTCAAGTGCTTCTATAAGGTAAGTACAGATAATTTGAGGTAACAAATTTTTATAATTACATAATGCCACACTGACCTCCAGGGTTGCCAATCTTTGCAAATCAGGACTGCTTCTGCTTCATTTCATAAGGTTTCCAGAGAAAACCAATGCTAAAGTATGTTCCATGTTACTGGTATTGCTAGATAAGTGGAGTTGAGTGATATTTCCATAACCCTGGAGTTAGGAAGGAATTTCACCCCTTCATAATTCTGGTATTTTTTATATGTTGCCGTACTCTGGATAAACAGCTAGGCAGGAAATGTAAAAAATGTTTTCAAAAGAAAAGGGATTGTAAGTAGAGATGGACTAGAACTCAAACTCAAACCCGAATTCGAGCCGAACGACTCGAATTCGATGAATTCGGACTTCTCGAACTATCCCGACACAGGATTTCCGATATTTTTTGGACTTTCGATAAATACGATGTTCGACGTTCGAGCATCGAATCCGTGAGTAAAGGGTCCATTAAAACCAATACGGAGCATTGAATCCGCGAGTTAAATGTACGCGGTATCTAGGCGGGAACATCGAATCTACGAGTAAAGTGTCCATTAAAGCCAATACGTGAGCATCGAATCGCGAGTAAAAATGTACATGGTGACCTAGGTGCGAACGAACGCGAAAATAGCGCGATTGAGAGTAAAATAGATTTTTCGAATCTCCTGGATATTGGAACATGTTCCCCAGACCATTTCCCAGGTCCCACAGCCATTTACATTAAGTTACCATTAATATTTAATTGTATTTCATTAGAACTTTTCAAACTATTTGACCCCATTGACTTTAATGGTCCGTTTTCGAACTTTTGAACTTTCTATATAGTTCGTAAGTTCGAAAACGGGCCGAACTTTCGAAAGTTCGCCCATCTCTAATTGTAAGAGGTGTCTGGTAACAGAAACACTTTAAGGTTTAACAGTATAGTAAAGGAACAGCAGGTGCGTCCCTACCATGATGCAAATTGAAATATTCACTCATGGTCACTAGAGATGTCAGAACTTTGCAAAATCCGGTCCGTTCGAGGATCCGTGAATTTTTGAAAAAATTCGAAAATTCGAAAATCCGTGAGCGGACCCATTAAAAACGGAAAAAAATCCTCGAAAATAACGAGAAATTCTCGCAATTTCGAAATTTTCGAAAATACTTATTTCACACACATTTTCGAAAATACGAGAAATCCTCGTATTTTGAAAATTTCGAAAATAGCGGTTCGGAAGGCGGAAAACCGGAAAATCCGCGATATCCGCCGTTCGCGAACGTAAATCCGCCTGGGATCACTAATGGTCACCTAGAAAGGTGCCAGTAAAAAAAAAAATCTTCCTTCCTACAAAACTGCATTTTTGCATACACTGGGAGTTTCATTTTTTGAACATGTAGTAGTGAATAATCAAGTGCTAGGTAAAATGCCTTGACGTGTGTTATGTCTCCCTTGTTATATTGTTCAAGAGCAAGAAAACACTTGGAATGTAGAGGGAACTTGATTTATTCAAACAGAGCAACAGGTACATCACACTTTCTCATACCATGCTATTCCCTAGCTTACTTCCTGATACTGCCCCTTTTTCCCAGCTTGCCTCTATGCCTTAAAGAAACAGTATTAACTAAACATGTAGATGTTACAACGTGGTTGGAAGGCTTTTAATTCATGTGATCACAGTAATGTATACTAAAACCCCTTTGTTTATAAAGTATGCCAGTGTGCAGATAATATGATATTGTATAGGGCCTAGGAATGTGCATTGATTATCTTTTCTATGTATATAATGTATGCCAGTGTGCAGATAATATGATATTGTATGGGGCCTAGGAATGTGCATTGATTATCTTTTCTATGTTTATAATGTATGCCAGTGTGCAGATAATATGATATTGTATGGGGCCTAGAAATGTGCATTGAATATCTTTCTATGTTCATAATGTATGCCAGTGTGCAGATAATATGATATTGTATGGGGCCTAGGAATGTGCATTGAATATCTTTCTATGTTCATAATGTATGCCAGTGTGCAGATAATATGATATTGT
>JAACNH010005674.1:7355-18706 GCA_019447015.1 Hymenochirus boettgeri
GGACAATACGCTCCTGTCAGGTACCGGGACAATACTCACTGTCGGGTACAGGACAATACGCCTACCTGTCGGGGGACAGGGACAATACGCTACCTGTCAGGTACAGGGACAATACGCTACCTGTCGGTACAGGGAAATCGTACCTGTCGGGTACAGGGACCCCCCAAAAATTTTTTTTGAAAAGCTAACACGCGGGTACCTGTCGGTACAGGACAATACGCTACCTGTCGGTACAGGGACATACGCTACCTGTCGTTACAGGGGACAATACGCTACCTGTCGGGTAACAGGGACAATACGCTACCTGTCGGGTACAGGGACAATACGCTACCTGTCGGGTACAGGGACAATACGCTACCTGTCGGGTACAGGGAAATACGCTACCTGTCGGGTACAGGGACAATACGCTACCTGTCGGGTACAGGGACAATACCTACCTGTCGTACAGGGACAATACGCTACCTGTCGGGTACAGGGACAATACTCTACCTTCGGGTACAGGCATACTACTGTCGGGTACAGGGACAATACGCTACCTGTCGGGTACAAGGGAAAAAGCTACCTGTCGGGTACAGGACAATACGCTACTGTCGGGTACAGGGACAATACCACCTGTCGGTACAGGGACATAACGCTACCTGTCGGGTACAGGGCACATACGCTACCTGTCGGTACAGGACAATACCTACCTGTGGGACAGGGCAATACGCTACCTGTCGGTACAGGAAAACTCTACCTGGGTACAGGACAAATACGCTACCTGTCAGGTACAGGACAAAACGCTACCTGTCGGGTAACGGGACAATACGCTACCTGTCGGGTACAGGCAGCTACGCTACCTGTCGGTACAGGACAATACGCTACCTGTCAGGTACAGGGACAATACTCTACTGTCGGTACAGGACAAACAGCTACCACCTGTTGGGTTCAATTCAATAATAACATAACATTCTCAATAATTATTGAAAGTCCGTAAAGCTTTCGAAAGTCCGAGAAATCCTTCGTAGGTTAGCCAAATGAACCTTTCGGGTCAGCGAAATAGAGCCATAAATAGAGGGTTACCGAAATCGAACATACTTTTGAGGGTTAGCGAAAACGAACAATACTTTCGAGAGTTAGCGAATGTACACATTCAAGGGTTAGAGATCGGCTTCGTAAATTCGATATTTCTCGAAAACCGCGTCAACGAAGGTTTCGATAATTATCAAAAGCGCGGAAAGTTCGAAAGTCTAAAGTAAGTCTGAAATCCTTCAGTAAAAGTTTGAAAGTTCGAATTTGGACCCACGCAGTCAATGGGAAAGTGTAGTTTGAAAAGGCTGGGTTTATTACAGCTAAACTACAATGTAACTTACTGTAAAATGGCTTGGCACCTGGGAAATAGTCTGGGAACATGGCACTATCACCACCAACTTATTAAAACACTTTCCTAAACCACGTACGGCAATTGGTCTGGTTTGTGCAAGCTACATTGAGAGGAGGGTATGGCCATTAGAGGGTTTACAAATGATACTTTCGAGGGTCAACGAAAAAGAGCCTAATTCGAGGTTACCGAAATCGAACACATACTTTTGAGGGTTAGCGAAAAGATATATTTTCGAGAGTACAATGTACACATATTCAAGTGTTAGAATCAGCTGATAAATGATAATTCTCGAAAACCCCGGCTCAACGAATGTTATTATTATATGGTTTTATTATGGGTATTATATGACTTAGGTTTGATTCTATACTGGTTTTATATGAAGGTTATATGGTAGACTAGGTTATTATATTGGTTATTATATTACTAGTGCTTATAATATCATAGTTATTAATGGTTATTATAGTAGGTCTATGATTAATATGTTCTTATATAGCTAGGTTATTAGAGTTATTATTTACTAGTTATTATATAGTTTATTATATTCTAGTTTAGCGACATTGCATTCGAAGGCTTGCGAAAATTGAACGAACACAGTTGTTATCAGTCTCTGACTTTTTAATTGGATGTTAACACTTCAGCCGCCCATAAATGTGGATATACGTGAGATTGGTTGTTCTTCCGCAATGGACCATAGACCAGAATCAAAATTTTTCTGCAAACGCACTCTATATGATCGATGGGAAATAGAGACGAAGTTTTAGTTAAGATTTGAATAAGTTATTTTGTTCTTTTCAAAAATGTGAAAAACAAACCCATGATGTCAGGGAGCTTCGGGTTGTTTCAAGCATTTTTCTGCAGTTCAATATCGTATATTCCAAGTTCAATCTTGAATAGATCTGTAAAAACATAAATATTTCAAGTTTCAAAAAAGCTTCAAAAGTCTGAAAAGGTTTACAAAAAGTTTCTGCAGAAACACCAGTTTTTGAATAGGAACCGTCGTTGAATATAACCCCAAAACCCATCCCTAACCAAGTTTACCGTACAGGACATTCCGGCCAACATTCATAAACGCCCATTACTATAAACATGCATTGTCCAGCAGGGAAAGTACGGAGGAAAACATTGCAAACCTATAAAAGGTTGCAAATATGGTTTATATGACCTAGGTTATATGTATCTGGTTTTAACTAGTATATCGACTATTATAGTTTTTTTTTTACTTTATGGTGATATATACTATGATCTACTAGTATTGTTGATGTTAATATGGTTATTTATATGCGCGTGTGTTAATGGAACATGGACTAGTAGTGTTATATGATAGGTTTCTGTTATTATATATATATTGTTATTATATGACTAGGTTTTATATGACTAGTTATATTGATTATAAGTGCTAGGGTATTATTGACTATGTGTTTGTTTATGGGTTATTCTTACATGACTAGGTATTATATGAGTTATTATAATGTACTAGTATTATTATGGTTTACTATATGACTATGTTATGTTTATCGTTATTATATGATTATAACTAGGTTTGCTTTATATGACTAATGATGGTTTTATAATGGTTATTTGCTATGTATAATGACGTAGGTTATATATCATGGTTATCTAGGTTATGTTTGACTAGTGTGATAGTTTCATACTATGATAGGTATTGGTTATTATATGGTTTATTCTTGATACTGACTAGGTTATTATGAAATGTTATTATATGACTAGGTTTTAAGTTGACTGGCCTATTATATGGTTTATATATGACTAGTTATTATATGGGTAACAGGTATATATGGTTCTACATCGTATATATGGTTATTACATGACTAGTTCTATAGTCTATAATTTACGTTATTAATTGATATATAATAGTTTTATATTATATGACTAGCGTTATTATATTGATAATAGTATTATAGCAATGACTAAGTACTAGGTTATTATATACTAGGTTTGTTATTAGGGTTAATTTGTATTGCAGGTATCGAATAGCGTATTATTATTAATAAGTAGTTTATTATATAACTAGTTATATTATACAGGTTATTAAATTCGGTTATTATAGCGACTTTTATATAACTATGGCTTACTATATGATTCTTATATGCTAGTTTATTGAATAGGTTAATGTATGACTAGGACTATTGGTTTTTATAGGTTGTATCGGTTCCGATCAGATGCGATTCAAGTATGACTATGACATCGAAACCAGTAATTCAAATACTTGAACAGTTCACGAATAGTTCAAATTACTCGATACATAGTTTTGAATGGACTCTCATACACTTTAACCCCATGTATATCAGCCCAGGCTATACCTATGTTATCCAGACCAGGTTATTGACTATGCCCTACCTACTAGGTATCTGTATGCTATATACAGGCCTCTTATATACTATTTATATATATTATAGTCTGTATGTAATATTCACCGAGATTAGTCTATCATGATTAACATATGGAAATACTGGTTTTAGAGCAGGTTCAATTATATGTGTATTAATTACTAGGTTATTATAGCTGTTTATTATATGACGATGTCTATCGTATAGCTAGGTTATTATATGGTTATAGGTTATCTATGGACGGTATACGGAGGTTTTATAGACTCTGGTTATACTACTGACTAGGTTATTCTAGGTGTTATGACTTGGTATTATGCCTAGTTTTATATGGTTTCTATTTAATTTATGAACTAGGTTACATTATTTATATGACTCGTTATATAGACTAGGTTATTAACTAGTTGTTATTGTTATTATTGAACTGGTTATTATATGCGAGTTTATTGTCTACATACTAGGTTTATATATGGTATTTTATGTATTTAGTATATTAAGGTCTATGGTTTAGTTATACTAGTATTACAGTTTCTTAGGTTTATCTATGATAGGTTTTATTATCAATGACTAGTTGTTATATGGTTTTCTGACACTGGTTAATTATATGTGTTATTATATGACTAGTATTTATTACTATGGTTAGTATATGTTAGATATGTTATCTAGTGTTATTATAGGTACTAGGTTATTATATGGGTTATTAATATATGAGTATTTATATGGTATTAAATTGAGATTATTATTTGGTTATGCTAGGTTATAAAGGGTTCTTATAGACTAGTGTTATTATAGGTATTATACTGGTTTATATGACTAGGTTATTATATGGTATTATTAACTAGGTTATATAGTATTATAATGTAGATTATTATATGACTGAGTACATGTATAGGTTGAATAGGGTTATTATATGTTATAAATACTTGGTTATATGTTATTTAATGACTATGGTGTTTCATATGGTGTATTACTATATTATATGGTGTATATGATAGGTTTTATATGTTATTATTTATTGTTATTTATGACTAGGTTATTATACGATGGTATCTCTAGTTATTATAGTGACTAGGTTATTAATAGGGTTATTATTACTGGTTCTAGGTACCTTATGGAGGTTTATTTTCTATGGTTATGTATAGACTAGGTTACGTATACGGTTATTACTATTCGCTAGTTATTATAGTGGTTTATTAAATATATAGCGTTATTGATTTTACAAGGTTATTATATACTGTATAAGAACTAGATATATGGTTATATATGACTCTTGGGGCTTTAAGGATTATTCCATGGATTTTATTTTTATATGTACGGTTTATTGGTTATTATATTTAGTTATTATATTGGTTAATGAGTCAGTATTATTAGGGTATTTAGCATGGACTAGTTCTGTATATGGTTATTATATTACTAGATTATCTATGTTATGTATAATCAGTGGTATATATTAGTATATGACTAGTTATTATTATGTATGCGTATTATATGGAGTATAATAAGGTATTATATGGTTATGATGACTAGGTTCTTATTGATAGTTAATGGTTATACTATATGGTACTTATACTGGTTATTATATGGTTATTAATTACTTAGTTGCTATTATAGGTATGCTGAAGCGTTATTATGGTTATTATAGTACTAGGTTATAATATGGTTATTATATTACTAGATTTTAGTAATGGTTATTATATACTAGGCTTATGTATATGGTTATATTGACTAAGGTATTATATGGTAGATTATGACTAGGTTATAGAATGCTTAATTTATGACAAAGGTTATTATATCTGGTTATAACTGACTAGATTATCTATGGTTATTAGTATGACTTAGGTTATTATAGGTTATTATATGGGTCATTAATATTTAGCTTGAGTATTATATTGGAGTTATATTACGAGGTTATATTATATGGTTATTATATGATAGGTTATATTATCTGGTTATTATATGCTTATGGTATATTATATGGGTTATTATATTACTAGGATTTTTAGAACTATGGTTGTCTATATTATATGACTAGGCTATTATATATTTGCTGTTATATGACTAGGTTATTATATGGTTATATGACTAGGTTTATGATATGGTTATATATTATTACTAGTATGTATATACTGGTTATATGGGTATTATTAATATTACTAGGTTATATATGACTAGGGTTATTATATTACTAGATTATTATATGGTTATTATAATGAATCTAACTAGGTTATTATATTTGAGTGTTGTTATTATATTTAACTAGGTTATTATATGATTAAATTATAATGATTTAAACTTATTATTTGACTAGGTTTATTATATAATGAGTTATCGATATGGTTTATTATTATGCTTGTGTTAATTAATGGTTTTATATACTAGGTATTATAAGGTTATTATATGACTAGGTTATTATATGGTTATTATATGATAGGTTATTATGGTATTAATGACTAGATTATTATATGGGTTTTTATATGACTAGGCTATTATATGGTTATATGACTAGTTATTAGTATATGGTTATATGGACTAGGTTATTATATGGTTTTATATTACTAGGCTATTATATCACTAGGTATAATTATATGTGTTATTATATTACTATGTTATATGGTTATTATATACCTAGATTATTAATTGATTTATATAACTAGGTTTATTATTGGTTGATTGATATAGGTTATTATATGGTTATTATATAACTATGTTATTATATGATTATTAAGGTATTATATTACTAGGTTATTATATGACTAGGTTTATATGGTTATTATCTGACTATGTTTATAATGCTTATATGAGTGGTTATTACATTACTATGGTTATTATATGGTTTATTACTATGGTTATTGTATATGAAGATCTAGGTTATTAATGGTTATTATATTAAGACTAGGCTATATATATATACATTATATATTCTATGACTTATTATTATTATTGTTCTATTATATACAGTTTATATATGGGTTATATCTATCTATAGGTATTATATGGTTTATTTATATAACTAGAGTATTAATATGTTTTTTTACTAGTATGTTTGAGTTATGGTATAATATAGTATAATGTTATAATAACCGGTATTATTATATGGTTTTAGATTACTAGTTTAAGCAGTACTATAGGGTCATATCTTGGCAGATATTACTTTTATTAGGGTTATTAGACTAGTATATAGTTATTCTAGTAGGTCTTAGCTAGGTATTATATGGTTATTATATGTACTAGGTTATTATATGGTTATTTATTACTAGGTTATATATTATAGTTTTTATGTTATATATTTCTGAGTTTAGTCAAACGGTACATTCGAAGCCTGAAAATGAACGAACGAAGGTGTTATCAGTCTCTGACATTAATTGGATGTAAACCACTCACCGCCCCACTAAACTGGATATACTGAGATGGTTTTGTTCTTTCCCCGCATGGAACAAGACCAGAATCAAATGTTTTCTGCAAACGGCACTCTATATGATCTGGGAAATAAGAGACGGAAGTTTAGTAGATTTGAATAAGTTTTGTTTGTCTTTTCAAAAAATGTGAAAACAAACCCAATGAATGTCAATGGGGCTTCGGGTTGGTTCAGATCCTTTTCTGCAGTCAATATCGTATATTCCAAGTTCAATATTAATAATCTGTAAAACCATCAAATATTTCAATTCAAAAACTTCAAAAGTTTCGAAAAGGTTTCAAAAAGTTCTGCAGAAACATCCAGTTTTGAATAGGAACTCGGTTGGAATATAACCCCCAACCCTCCCTAACCCAAGTTAACCCGTACAGACATTCCTGGCCACATTCATGAAAATCGCCCATTACTACTAAAGCGACATGCCGCAGGGAAAGTCACGAAACATTGCAACCTTAAAAAGGTTTCAAGGTATAAATGCAGTTTTTTGGTTCTATGCATGATTTGTATTAAGTATATGATATAATGGTTATTATGACATTTTGACTGGTATAATTTTGCATATTAGACAGTTAATGACTGGTTAGTACTATCTATTATATAACAGGTTGTTTGTCATATATGGTTTTAATATGATGGATACTAGGTATGGTTATTGACTAAGTTAGTATGATAGTTATATATGTTATATATGCTTGTTAATGACTAGTTATTAAAATAGTTACTACAGCTGGTTATTACTATAGACTTTTATATGTCGGTTATACTAGTTATGATATTGTGATTATTAGTATGATAATGTATTGAACTTGTATTATTCATAAGGTGTATTATATGAGTTATATATGACTGGATTGTTATCATGACGTTATCTGCTTGGTTATATATGCTCAGGTTTATTATAGTGATATGGTATCTATATGAACTAGTTCTAAGGTTATTATATGACAGGTTTTATTAGTTAGTATATACTAGGTATTATATGTTATTCTAAGGTTGGTTATATGGTTATTTAATGACTTGGTTATTATATGTTTATTATATGGTTTTATTGACTAGGTTATTATATGGTTTTATATAGCTGATAGTTTTATGACTGGTTATATATGTATTATTATATGGTTTACTTATATGACTAGGTTATGTAATGACTAGGTTATTATATGGTTTATATATACTAGGTTTTATTAATGTTATTATATACTAGGTGTTATTATATGATAGGTTACTAAGGTATTATACGGTGTATTATTTACTAGGTTATGTTATGATTGTTATTTATATGACTGGTTATTATATTATAATATATTATATGATTTGTTATTATATTACAAGTTTATATATTGTTATAAGACTAATTATAGGTTATTTGACTAGATTGAATAACTATATTCAGTATCATTTTATATATAGTGTTATTGATAGTTGTGTTATTATATATATTATATGAGATGGTTTATTATATGGTTATTATATAACTGGATTATTTTATGATTATTATAAGGTTATTATATTACTAGGTTATATATGACTAGGTTACATATGGTTTTTCATGACTAGGTTATTATATGGCTATTATTGGTTTAATATGGTTATATTAAATGACTATGTTATCAATGGTATTATATTGACTAGGTTATATATGGTTATTATATGACTAGGTTATTATATGGTTTATTATACTAGATTATTATTGGTATTATATGACTAGGCTTTATATGGTTATATGACTAGGTTATTATATGGTTATATGACTAGGTAGGTATTATATCGTTTTATTATATTACTAGGTCTATTGATATCACTAGGTTATTGATATGGTTATTATATTACTAGATAATTATCTGGTTATTATATTACTAGGTATATATGGTTATTATATAACTAGGTTATATATGATATTATAAGGTTATTATATTACTAGGTTATTATATGACTGGTTACTATATGTTATATATGACTAGGTTATATAGGCTATTTATGGTTATTATATTACTTGGTTATTTGTATGGTTATTATATTACTAGGATTATTATTGTTATTATATAACTAGGTTTATTATATGTATTATATCTAAGGTTATTAATTACTATTGAGTATTATGATACTATTCATATGGTTATTATATACTGGTTATTATATTGTACTTATATGTTATTATTACTGTTATTTTATGGTTATTATATTACGTTATATGGTTATTATATGAATAGTTATTATATGGTTATTATATGACTAGGTTATTATAGGTTTATTATATACTAGATTATTATATGGTATTATATGACAAGTTTATTAGTATGGTATATAGACTATGTTTATATATGGTAGATGACTAGGTTTTATATGGCTAGTATATGTTTTATATTACTTGTGTTATTTTATGATATTATTTACAGGTATTATATGGTTATTATATACACTAGGTTATTATATGGTTATTATATAACTAGGTTTAATGGTTATTATTGATAGAGTGATTATCTATGGTTTATATTTATTACTGACTACAATTATTACCATATTAACTCGAGTATAAGTCGAATTTTTCAGGCTTAAAGTTAGCCTGAAAACCTAACCTCGACTTATACTCGGGTCAAGTCCTAATTTATATCCGAATTTTGCAATTGCCAGATAGTAACCAGTAGTGGCGCTGTGTTAACCTGCATAGGAAGTTACAAGGAGCTGATCTGCCTTTACACTTCCTCTTCCTGTAGTCTGACGCTGGACTCACTCAGCTCTGTCACTGACTGCTCATCTGGATACTGTAAATCTGATGGGTCTCCTAGTTTGGGGCAAAAAAAAGCTGCTAGTACAGTGCAAATGACAGCTTAAACTACCAACTCTCAGGTGACTGTTTAACTATTGGGATCAGAGAGTCTGCTTTACTACTATGGGGGTCAGAGCTCAAGGCAGAGGACCTATATTGGCCACTAATTGGGGTCAGGGGCTTATATAGGTAGGCCCATTCATGGGTAAGGCCTATGGGGAAGGCCTGTATAGGGGCGGGGGTAACTATTGGGAGGATCCTCACTGGTGTCAGAGCCTTACTTAGGGTCAGATGCCTACTATAGGGGGTCAGCATTAATGGGTCACCTTTACTATATGGGCGAGTGCCTTGTGCAGAGTCCCTTTACTGATATGGGGTAAGAGGTCCCTTTATATAGGTCGAGCTTATCATATGGGGTTCAGAGGGCCCTTTACTATTATGGGGTCAGGTGAGCCCTTTACTATATGGGGTCGGACCTTACCATGGGCAGAGGACCTATTATATGGGGGTCAGGGGAGACCATTTCTATATGGGGTCAGAGGGACCCTTTACTATATTGGGGGTCAGAGGCCCTTTCACTATATGGGGTAGAAAGGCACTTTACTTATATGGGGTCAGAGGACCCTTCTATTGGCTAGGGCCTTACATATGCGGGGTCAGAGGACCCTTTCTATATGGGGGTCCAGAGGCCTTTAATATATGGAGGGGTCGAATGGACCCTTTACCTACTTGGTGGGTCGAAGAGGGCCCTTTACTATATCGGGGGTCAGAGGGCACTTTACTATATGGGCGACAGAGACCCTTTACATATGGGGTCAGAGGCCCTTTACTATATGGGGTCCAGGAGGCCCTTTACTATATGGGAGTCGCAATGGGCCCTTACACTATGGGGGTCTGAGTGCCCTTTACTAGTAGGGGGTCAGAGGACCCTTTACTTATGGGGTATCATTGAGGGCCCTTTACTATAATGGGGGTCCAATGGCCCTTTACTATATGGGGTCAGAGGGCCCTTTACTATATGGGGGTCAGAGGAGCACTTACTATATGGGGGTCAGAGGGACCTTTACTATAGGGGATCAGAGGGCCCTTTACTAAGTATGGGGTCAGAAAGTCCTTTACTATATGTGGTCAGAGGGCCTTTCCATATGGTCAGGGGCCCTTTACTATAATGGGGTCAGAGGGCCCTTACTATAATGGGGTGTCAGAGTGGGCCCTTTTACTAAAAAAAAATCTGGGGGTCAGAGGGCCCTTTACTATATGGGGTCAGAGGGCCTTTACTAATGGGGTCAAGGGCCCTTTACTATATGGGGGTCAGAGGCCTTTACTATATAAAAATGTGAAAACAAACCCAATGAATGTCAATGGGAGCTTCGGGTTGGTTCAGATCCTTTTCTGCAGTCAATATCGTATATTCCACGTTCAATATTGAATAATCTGTAAAACCATCAAATATTTCAAGTTCAA
>JAACNH010005675.1:0-19552 GCA_019447015.1 Hymenochirus boettgeri
TCAAGACACTGCACACAGTGAATTCAGGCACTGCACACATTGAATTTAGACACAGCACACCTTGAATTCAGACACAGCACACGTTGAATTCAGACACAGCCCATGTTGAATCCGTACACTGCACACGTTGAATCCGTACACTGCACACATTGAATCCGTGCACTGCACACACTGAATCCATGCACTGCACAGATTGAATTCAGACACTGCACACATTGAATTCAGACATTGCACACATTGAATTCAGACACAGCACACGTTGAATTCAGACACAACCATGTGTTCTGCAAACGTTTTTTGAGATGTATTTGATTGTATATTAAACATGAAAAAAAAATTCCTTTATGATATAAACATTCATGTGAGACGTAAAGCTTGGCTTCACAAAAGATATTTATACAAAGTTAAAAAGGACATAATGTGTTGCATGATCATCTCCAAGGTCAGTGTTGACTTTTCAAAGTAATAAACCACAAGTCCGTTGAAAGGAAATAAAAGTATTACTCCACAGTCAACTCACATGTCATTCTGCTGTTATGACTTAAGGATAATATAAACAGTGTGAAACAATGTGATACAATGATAAGAGTCAAGGTAAGAAGGAAATCTGGATGCTGTTTAGCAGGTATCTCAAGGGTTATAACAGGTTGTTATACCTACGTAGCTTCTCATAAGGGTGTTACACACAGGTAAATGTTGACCCTATATTTCCGATCAACAAGACAACTGCAATTTACCAACTATAGACTGAATTTTCAACCAATTTTAAGGAAAAATTAAGGACAAAATGGCGGCTAATGTTGGCAATTTGGAATTCATGCAGGGTCATATATGTTACAGTCATGCAGTTAATTTGGGTTGAAAAAAAGACAACAGTCCATCAGTTTGTTGAGGGATCAATCAACCTCTCCACAAAAAGAAAAAATCAAAGATTCAGCCAACACTACATGTCAGGTAGAGCATTCTACAACCCTACTGCCCTCACAGTAAAGAAACTATTTACATTGCTTAAAGGACATGTCCAACTCTCAAAGGAAAAATGATATATAGGTAAATCACGCCAAACCCCAAAACTGCAATAGTTTGAAAACCAAATATGTAAGACTAATCTAACATTTGCATAATGTCATGTTGCCCACTTTCTGCTTTCTATGATTATGTGGTTTGCAGCTATAGTCTGGATACGAAACTTTGATAATCTCTCTTCATAACAAAAATTCTCATCCCTATCAGTTATCAGTATGCTGCCCATCTCTGACACTACATTTGTATTAGATTTATATACTGTATTTAAACTACAGTTAAAGGGCAAGTCCAGCCCAAAATGAAAACTACATACAGGTAAATCACCCCCCAAAACCCTAAACTGTAATAGTTTGAAAATCTGAAACATATAAGTCTAACCTGAAATGCTGAACAATGTCTTGTTGCCCCAGTTTTCTGCTTCCGGGTCTTCCAGTAGTAACTGTCAGTTATGGATTTGACAGTTGACATCAAGCCAATGAATGAATGTTAATCCCTGTCTGACTCTCTCTGAGCATGCCCAGGCTCAGTAAATGCTCAGTACAGGTTTCTAAATTGCTCAGTTTCCATTGAGGCATCCAGAAGCATAGCAGGCATACAGTAATGAATTCATAGGACAAAGTATGTATATCAACATTTTTAAAGAGGCCGTTCTTTCAAAGATGTTCTTATGAGGGTGGAGTTGTCCTTTAGTTACATAGCAAAAACTGTACAGTACTTTGACTAAGCCTTATCATTTAAATACTGAATTTCTCCACAGAACACCATGGATTGTAAGATACTACCCAGTAAGTTGAATTAATGTACATGTAACAAGTGGATCTGTAACTAAGAAGGCTTCTAAGTTGTTGCCACGTATATGTCTCTTCTATATAGTCTTCAAACAGCCTGTGGAGCATCATATTCACCAAATGGTCAAGTTACCCTGTCCTCTGTATTTACTGCTTCTAAACACAGAGCATTTCTAACAGACCCCAATTGGAATTACTTGATAAGAAAGTTGATGTACCCTGAGATTTATAATTAGATTTAAGGCCCGTTTTACTCCCATTCTTTTCTAGCAAAAGTTTAAAAAACAACACTAAAGCGAAAAAAATACTTGCTGTTTGTCCATTTCTATTTTTAGAGCTGAAAAAGTGACCCCTTTCTGCTCTTAGTGCTCCTTTTACCATATTTCCTCCTGTCCAACTCAGTCCTCAGTGGCGTAGCTACGGACTTATGGGCCTGATGCAAATTTTGGGACATGGGCCCCCAACAACAACGCAAACATAAATCGCAACCACAAACGAAATAATCATTTCCATAAAAAACATCCAAATTCATCATTAACATTTTTTTTAAAGGCCTATTTTAAAAACAGACAAAACATACTTTACCCATACACTAGCAAAACTATTCAATCAGATTCAAACAGTATTTCTAAAACTTAGATCCTCAAACCTTCTAAAATAACAACCACTGACACTAGTAAAATGCTTGGCACACAGAGTGGAAATGCTTTGTATAACCACTGGAAATAGTTGGCACAAAGACTGGTTAAATGCTTGGCATGTAGACACTGATAAACTGGTTGGGAAACTGGCCCTGCACACAGCCAGGCACTGGTTGGCACACAGACAATGGTAAAAATGTTTTGTAACGAAGAAACACTGATAAAACAGTTGGCACAAGACTGGTATCCCCCTTTCCCTCTGAACCAGCAGAGTGAGAGAGCACAGAGCATCAGACAAAGAATCAATTAACCCTACAGTGACAGAGAAATAGGCTTTGCTTTTATAAAATGAATGAGGGCTTTACAGTAGTGGGGCCAGGGGTAGTGGTGCAGGGTAGTGGCTGGGATATGCAAGGGAGAATATGTGAACAGTGTTTAACTGACAGAGGCAGAATCTCTGGTCTGTAACAACTTCAGTTCCCTTTAAGTTATAAGTATTTGTGAAGAGAAAACATCTAATTCTTTAAAATGTCTTCCTTTTATACCCATTTACTTACAACCAGATTTAGTCTGTTCACAATATTGCAAGAGAGAAATTGTTTATTTAAAGACTTGCCTCATCCCATCATGTATTTTTGCTGACTAGGGACGTGATGGATAAAATCAACATAGGTATTAACAAATCCCTACCTAATCTATAGGAATCAAATGTAAGGGTGTCCGTGTTCTACAAGTGACAATTTTAATTGTCTGCATTCTACTGGCTACTTGTCCATATGGTCAGCAAAAAGCATTTTTTAAGCATTTGGTTGTGATTTTTCTGGTGACAAAAACATACAGCTGTGCACTTTTCATACACATGTACCCACTAATTACAGTACAAGTAGAGATGGCCGAACTTACTGAAGTTTGGTAAGTATCCAAACTTCTGAACTTCAGTGGAAGTTTGGAAGAAACCATTAAACTCAATGGGAGGTAATAGTTCGAAAATTTTGGATAAATAACAATGGTAACTTACTGTAAATGGCCATGGCACAGGAAATGGTTTCTGGCGAACATTCACCTATCACCAATACACGTTTAACACTTCTTTTTCAAGATTGGGCAATTGTCAGGTTTCACATCTACATTCGAGGTTTAAAGAAAATCGATCAAAACATTCAAGGGTTATTCAAAATCGAACATTACATTTGAGGGTTACTGAATTCGAAAGCTACATTTGGGGTTTATCGAAAATCGAAACATTACTAGGTTATCAAACGATACATTTGGGGGTTACAGAACGATACATTCGAGGGTTACCGAAATCAAAGGCTACTTTTTAAAGGTTTTAAAATCGAACACATTCGATGGTTACTGACATTAACATTCGAGGGTTACCGAAATCGAAGACTACATTGTGGGTTACACGAATTTGAACCATAATTATTGAAAATAAGTCTGCGGGGTTGGAAACTGAAACTAGTCGGATAGTTCGAGTTGTCCGGACTCGGGGTTCAATCACTAATTACAAGAAGAGTAGTATAAATGCACAATGTTTCCACCCCCTCCTATAGTACATGTACTACAACTGGGCATTATGCTGTGTAGGAAGCAACCCATTGGACAATATATTTTTGTGCACTTTGACTCACTTAAAGGCCAATGTAATAAAAATTCTATCGTTAAAATGGTGTTGATTTTGCCCCATCCAATCAGATGTTAGTTTTCAAATGGTAAGTAACATCTGATTGTTTGGGGCAAAATTAGCACCATTTTTAATGATAGAACTTTTATTACATAGGCCCATACTAAACTGTGTAAAACTTTGAGTTAGCTTTACTATACTTTAATTGCAGTTCATACCAGAATTAAAATAGACACACCGGATGGTATATTGCAAAAGTGAATTGCAAGGGTAGTGCAGAGTACCTTCAGTGCGTTTATGAAGCTGTGCAAGTGTTACATGTTACTTTTGCATTTTATGAGGTTGTTCATTTTAGCAGAAACAACATTAATACTAGCCATACTCTAAATGTAATAGTGTTAGGAGCTGACCTAACCAGTGCACGTGTTCCTATGTCATACATAGGGCACTTTGCTGCTGCAAGAGGATGTGTTGAGGTTTGAAGATAGACTAGTAAAGTAGATGGCGTTGAGAAGATATAATAACCCTTTACAAATATGTTAGAGGGCATTTTAAGCTATAGCCAGGTAATTTTGTCCTGTGTGACAAAAACATCTAAAAGATAAAAATTAACTTTTTTTAACATCAACCATTTTTACAGAATATTATCTATTAGGGCTCATAATGTTATTTACTGGTCAATGAGCTTATTTTATTATCTAATGGTTACGGACAATTTTATCAACCAAAGTTCATTTGTTTTAACATAGAGATAAAGATCTTGTTTATTATATTGACTCAGCACCCTTTGCAAACATTGTAGTACATTGGTATAAGCACCATGTTGATATGAATTTTTAATAACGTTAACTTAAATTCTTCTTTATATTCTTATACATTTATATCTTTTTTCTATATAATCTATTATTATACTATTACTGTACTATTCTATGCTCGTGTAAATATTTATAGTTATAAACAGCTATATAGTTTCAGTGAGGTGGATTAAAGGAGTAAAAAGACCACCAAGCACATAAAATGAAAAAAGACTCTTTAAAACAGGAGGTACTTCAAGCCTGCATGCTATAAAAAAGCAAAATAATAAAAGAATGCAGGTACATTCTAAGTCACTTTATACTTTTGCATGATACATACTTGTTCTGTCTACTTTCCATATGTCTACAAACGAATGTGTGTGTTGATTTAACCTTTCACTGCCAGAGATTTTCATTTTTTTTGGTTAACTGCCAGAAGAATTTCAGGATTTTGCCCTCAATCGCTTTAGACTAATTTTAAAGTAGGTTACCTTGCAGTAAATCAGGAATATTATACATTGTTTTTTTCAGCACAAAAGTGTACTTAACATGGTAACAGAATTTTGTAACTTTTTTTGGAAATTTTACTGGAATTATGGGTAAACATATGTAAAAAAAATGAAAAATTTGCAAATTTTCATGGATTTTCCATTTTTACTTTATGTTATCTTAAGGTTACGCACAAAAATCTTACTGTTTCTAAAAGCTCAGATACTCCGAGTACAACGATACCAGATATATGTAGGTACCCCACTTTTCCTGTACAGGGACCCCCCCAAACTTAAAACTGCACCTTAAAGAATATTACACCAAATTAAAATGTATAACCACTACTGACAGTTAACATAGAATATCTTCCAAAATAAATAAAATATCCCCACAAGTGAGATATTTTAGAAACTACACACCCGCAGGATTTTATGAGTGAGGTTAGTTCGATCAAAATGCAGATACCCGGACGCAGCTCTTTGTCCAATTGTAAGTTGTTTTCTCACATTTTCCTTTTTTCCTCAACTGTAAAATCAGAGACAAAATAAATGCGAATTTCAGCTAAAAACTGTGCAGGAAAGTTCAAAACACATCTCAAATATGAAAGCCTAACCCTCCCGAATAAAATGGTATGCACCATTCAGGGTGGTGTACCCAGAGACATGGCTACCAATAACCCAGAGCGTGACCAGTGCCAAATGTCAGTAGCAGCAAAAAAAATTTGCCAGTTTGTATTTGAACAGTCTGCAGTTTTTCCACAAACACCCCCCCAACTCAGAAATACCCCCCACAAACATATATTCCTGAAATCTACACACCTTCAGCTATTGTAACGCTGTAGTTCGTTCATCATACACATCAATGGTGTGGGCGCAGTTCTTCGTAGAATTTGCACTTTTACCAGATTTTCAAAAAAAATGAACATCAAACAAACATTCAAAAAGGTAGAAATCATGCCAAACCCATGAAATGTAAAAAAAAGTTACCAAATATCAATCTCCCAAATGTCCTGAATCAAACGGTATGCCATATGTGTGGTTACACACGCGGACGTGGAAGCGAAAAGCCACAAAGTGAGACAATGCACGATGGCTCAGAAACGGCCAAAATATTTAGCCAACTCCGAATTTGGACAGTCTGCAGTTTTTTCAACAAACACCCCCGTAACTTAGAAATACCCCACAAACTATATATTCCTGAAATCTCCACACCTCAGCTATGTAACACTGTAGTTTGTTCATTCATAACATCAATGGTGCGGGCGCAATTCTTCGTAGAAGTTCGCATTTGTCTGAAAAATGAAACAAAAAAAACAACTTCAAAAGGTAGAATTCATGCCAAAACCTCATGGAATGTAAAAAAAAGTTACTAAATATCAATCTCCACAAATGTCCTGAATCAAACGGTATGCCATATGTGTGTACACACAGCGGACGTGGAAGCGAAAACGCACAAAGGAGACAATGCACGATTGGCTCAGAAACGGCGAAAAAATTTAGCCAATTTCGAATTCAGACAGTCTGCAGTTTTTTCCACAAAAAACACCCCCGTTAACTTAGAATAACCCCCACAAACTATATATCCTGAAATTACACACCTTCAGCTATGTACACTTAGTTGTTCATTCATACCATCAATGGTGTGGACGCAGTTCTTATGAAGTTCGCATTTGTCTGAAAAAATGAACAAAAACAACTTCAAAAGGTAGAAATAGAAATCATGCCAAACTCATGGAATGTAAAAAAAGTTACTAAATATCAATCTCCCAATGTCTGAATCAAACGGTATGCCATATGTGTGGTTACACACGCGGACGTGGAAGCGAAAAGCCACAAAGTGAGACAATGCACAATGGCTCAGAAACAGCGAAAATATTTAGCCAATTCCGAATTCGGACAGTCTGGCAGTTTGTTTCCACAAAACACCCCGTAACTTAGAAATAACCCCACAAACTATATATTCCTGAAATCTACAACAACTTCAGCTATGTAACACTGTGGTTTGTTCATTCATACCATCAAGTGGTGTGGACGCAGTTCTTCATAGAAGTTCGCATTTGTCTGAAAAAATGAACAAAAAAAACTTCAAAAGGTAGAAATCATGCCAAAACCTCATGGAATGTAAAAAAAAAGTATTAAAATATCAATCTCCCAAATGTCCTGAATCAAACGGTGATGCCATATGTGTGGTTACACACGCGGACGTGGAAGCGAAAAGCCACAAAGTGAGACAATTCACGATGGCTCAGAAACAGCGAAAAATTAGCCAATTCCGAATTCGGACAGTCTGCAGTTTTTGCCACAAAACACCCCCTAACTTAGAAATAACCCCCACAAACATATATTCCTGAAAACTACACACCTTCAGCTATGTAACACTGTAGTTGTTCATATACATCAATGGTGTGACGCAGTTCTTCGTAGAAGTTCGCATTTGTCTGAAAAAATGAACAAAAAACAACTTCAAAAGGTAGAAATCATGCCAAAACTCATGGAATGTAAAAAAAAAGTTACTAAATATCAATCCCCAAATGTCCTGAATCAAACGGTATGCCATATGTGTGGTTACACACGTGGACGGTGAAGCCAAAAGACACAAAGTGAAAACATGCACAATGGCTCAGAAACAGCAAAAATATTCAGTCAAATTGAATTTAAACAGTCTGCAATTTTCCCACAAAACAAACCCCCACAAACCATATATTCCGAATCCACACACCTTATCTACGAAATTCTGTAGTTTGTTCATTCGTACCATCAATGGTGTGGGCGCAGTTCTTCGTAGAAGTTCACAGCTTTAGCAGATTTTCTAAAAAATTTAAAAAAAACACTCTCAAAGGTAGAAATCATGCCAAAATCCCAAGTAATAAAAAAAAGTTACCAAATATCAATTCCCAAATGTTCTGAATCAAACGGTATGCCCTATGTATGGTACACACGCAGACGTGGAATCAACTAGCCACAAAGGAGCCAATGAACAGTGGCCCATTACAGCAACTTTTCAGATTTGTCAGACTAAAACACCCTCTATATTGAAATACCCCCCAAAACTATATATTCTTGGACTACAACACTTCAGCTACACAATGGTGTGATTTTTATGCATACCACCAATGGTGGGTGCAGTTTTGTGTACAATTTCGCTTTCTTACCAGATTTTCAGGAAAAATTTATAAAAATACATTCAAAGTTAAAATCATGGCAAATTTCCATGTCATGTAAAAAAACTTGTCAATTATCAATCTTCCAAATGCCTGAATCAAACGTATGCCATATGCGTGGAGCACACAGGGACGGGCCACCACTAGCTCAAATGGGACGCATGCACCAGTGTAATTACAAGAAAAATATCAAAGTGCTCTGTAATTTAAACAGCCCCAAAACTTTGAAATGCCCCCCCCAAATAAACCCCCACTAAATATCAATCCCCACATGTTCTGAATCAAACGGTATGCCATATGCGTGGATGCACACAGAGACGTGGCCACCAACTAGCTCAAAATGGGACGATGCAAAATGCAATTACAAGAAAGAATCAAAGTGCTCTGTAATTTGAACAGCTACACTTTTTCAAGAAAACAGTCCCGAAACATGGAAATTCTCCCACAAACTATATATTTTTGGAAGCTACACACCTTCCGTACGTGATGGTATCATGCTTTCGTATATACATGAAGAATTCCAGCGCTGTTTCCATAGAACTCCGTGCTTTTAGGAGATTTTGTGAAAAAAATAAATAAGGGACTCAATGGTTGAAATCCTACCTAAACCCCACTCGGCAAGTAAAAAACCCACTAACGGCAATCTCTCACATGTCCTGAATCAAATGGTATGCCATGGGTGGGTGCAACAGAAACGGGGCCACCAACTAGCTCAAATTGGACGCATGCACAAGTCCAAATTAAGAAAAAAATCAAAGGTTCTGTAATTTGAACAGCCTAATCAACTTGGAAATACCCCCCACAAACTATATATTTTTGGAAGCTACACACCTTCAGCTACGTGGTAGTATCAGCTTTCATATACATGAAGAATTCCAGGCGCTGTTATCCATAGAACTCCGTGCTTTTAGGAGATTTTGTGAAAAAATAAAATAAGAGGACTCAATGGTTGAAATCCTACCTAAACCCACTCGCAAGTAAAAAACCCACTAAACGGCAATCTCCCCAATGTTCCGAATCAAACGGTATGCCATAAGGGTGGGTGCAAACAGAACGGAGCCACCAAATAGCTCAAATTGGACGCATGCACAAGTCCAATTACAAGAAAAAATTAAAGTGTTCTGTAATTTGAACAGCCTAATCAACTTGGAAATACCCCCCACAAACTATATATTTGGAAGCTACCACCTTCAGCTACGTGGTGGTATCATGCTTTCGTATATACATGAAGAATTCCAGGCGCTGTATCCATAGAACTCCGTGCTTTTAGGAATTTTGTGGAAAAAATAATTAAGAGGACTCAATGGTTGAAATCTACCAAACCCATTGGCAAGTAAAAAAACCACCTAAACGGCAATCTCCCACATGTCTGAATCAAACGGTATGCCATAAGGGTGGGTGCAAACAGAGACGGGGCCACCAAATAGCTCAAATGGGATCCATGCGCAATTGCAATTACAAGAAAAAATTAAAAAACGCCACAACCCACTCCCCACCCCTATCCCCACTCCCCTTTAGTGGAGGAAAACCAGTAAGTACGGAGAGTCACACAAGTTTTTGCACACTTTATTGATCCTAAAAAAACAATACGGTCTTTTTTTGGTACCTCTGCAAAATTCCTACTAAAATAGGCTTAGTTTCCCTGAAATCCAACAAATAAATGATACGCGTTTACTTTACCGATATCACCGGGGACTGGGAAGCTTGGAGAGAAGTTTTTTGCTAATTTATAGTTTAGGGTAAAAAAAAAAAAAAAAAGGTGTGTGTATCACTTTAAGATTTTTTTGTGTGCATTTCCCTTTTTTGGGGGGATCATTCCACAAGATGATCATCAAATCATTTTAGGGAATGATACCGAACTTGGAATACGGGCATAAATGCCCGTTTTCCAATTCGAAATCCGATCGGAAAAATCACTTCCCGGAAATCATTCCAGGAAGTGATTTTTCATTCATTGGCAAAGATCAATAATTTGGTGATCAGAAGTGATCACCAAATTTTGATCTCTGTCCCCATTTTTTTTCTAAGTCTTCGCTAAGTAGCAAAGACTTAGAAAAAATCATTTGTGAATGGAACTTTGAGTTCCATTCACAAATGTATAGTAAAAGCTTCAGCTTGACAGCTTGTACTATACTTAGGGACTGCAGCATGATCTCCATAGACATGCTGCAGTACCTCCCATGGACCACCAGGGGCAGCATCTTACTTCTTAGGGAGACCCCGGTGACATCACTCAGCTTCCTGCTTCACCGGGGTCTCCCTTTCGGAATGAAGACAGCTCTCCTCTGCTTCTCCACGTGGGACCAGCTGATGCCTCTAAAGGTAGGGATATCTCCCGATCCCCCCCTCGGATTTAGACCAAACCGAGGGGGGATCGGGGGGGAGGGGGGCAGTTGAATGCTGCCCCCCGATGGCCCCTAGCAGGGGGAAAAAAAATTTTGGGAGGGGGGGGAAGCCACAGATCGTATATTCACGATCTGTGGCAGTTTGAGTATACACTGCACAGATCGTGAATATACGATCTGTGGCAAGGAAAGGGTTAAGGACATGTAAACTGAGGCAAATAATTCAATAATTAGTTTTAATTACCACCAATTTTTAGCTGTGCAGATAAATCTAATCCTGCAGAGCTGCTGCCTGTGTTAGTTGGGTCCCAATGTAGCACGTAGCTAACAAAATCAATTACAAAGCCCCTACACACACACACACACTCACCTTCAAACTCCTCCCGCTAAAAGAAAACCTTACTGATTCAAGCAGTGATTACAGATCCAGCGCTGCTTACCTTCCCATAGCAAAGCAGTTTTACTTTCACATTCTCTATAACACAAAATCACTGGGTGAATGCAGCGGTAGTGGGGCACAGATCCCGCCACTGCACATGCTCCACACCACATTGTGCCTCAGTTTTGGGAGAGGGTGGATACATAGAGAGGAGACATGCAACAACTGGGTTTTTGAGGGTTGTAGTCCCCACTGAATAAAGCATTTGTTCAGCGCTCCAGTCTTGCAATTGGTTAAATCATGTGGTACTTACATGCCAATTTATGTTGAATGATATGAAGGTTAAGTTTGTGCCAGGGACCTATTCCTAATGTATAAAGGCATACCACACATATATCGTTTATCCTTTATTTGTATAATTGCTTGCACTTACTCCTTTGTCTATTCGGTGTATTTTTATAATAAAATTTACTGTGTATACATGTACACAGCACATATATTTCTTTTTTTTTTATGTCATTCATTTGACATGTCATATAAATCTGGTGACTTTTTCATGTGGGATTTTTTCTGTTAATGGTAATGAGTGGAATTATATATTTAATTTTATAGTTGTATTTAGACAATATATATTCTCTGTACATTTTAAATGAAAATCATGTAAAATGCTAAACATAAATGTTTTAGCAGCTTCCGCCTGCCCATGTCCTTGTTGTGGCACTGCTTTTCACCATGCACAATGACAGGGAATGAACCAGCACTTTACTCATCGTTCAGTTCCTATCTGTAACCAGTTTACTCATTGAGATATTGTTCTGCTCTATTGATACTGTGGTTGAACCACGCCTTTCTTGGTTGTGAATGAGTCTAGTAGGAATAAGTTCAAGGATATTATCACCAGTCATGTGTTCATCTTGCTGGGATATAAAAGATCACATCGCCTTTAGTCTGGGAAGCTACTCCTCACAGTCAGCACCAAACATCCCCTCTATGTTTAATTGTTTTGAGTGTGCAACTTACAGGCTTACATATCTGACACGCAGGAAATGTCAGTGTACAAAGTGCCAGTGAAAGTTTCTTTTTCAAAGCTCAACAGTGGGTTAACACAGAGACTACTAGAAGCCTACCGAGCAATCACAGTCTCATCGTTCCTTGGATAAAGGATGTCCATGTGAAGCAACAGAGTTTTGCTCCAGTCCCAGAAGTGACATGTAAGAAGGCATCAGAAGTTTTACTTAACTGTGCATTTATAAGAATGTACCCCCCTTTATCAGTACCCCAAGATCCAATTCTCCTCGTTAGATTGCTGGGCTCCTCTTTTTGTTTTGGGACGGCGCCAGAGAGTTGACTTTGTTGCAGACATTTTGTTCCTAGTCTGTTTAAAAATTTGCTTAACCACATGTGAGAATGTTGGTGATGTTGCACAAAACTCGACGGGGGTTCCTACTGGTCCAAAGATCAAAGGTTTCTGTATCAAATTCTGGAGCCTAGATCTGCCACAAGGAATATGCCATCCTCAAAGGGATGCTTCTCTTAACTCTGGTAAGGGATGGAAATGTTTTATTAAAATTCCTTTTTGTTAAATCCTAGTGGAATTTACAGCCAATCAAGAGAATTATATTGGACAAAATCTACTTGGTATACAAATTAAATTTTAGATTTGAATACCAGAGCAGCAATGATGCTTTAATGCATTGATCAGTTAATTAGTAATATCCATATTGCCGTTAATAACTTGGTTAGATTGTTTACTAATTTCTCATAAAACTTGCTATTTATTCCACATAGACTGGGCCACACAATGACGTAGGGCAAGTGCAATCCGTTGTAATTGTCTGAAATCGGCACACAAAAAAATGGTGATCGCCACAAGCTCTGAGAGGGATTGGAGGGCATGCAATGCACCCACATTGCATGCACTGCTCTGCGATTTTCACGCACTAAGGGCTAGGCCACCAACGCGTTTTTAGCGCTTTTGCACGCGGTTTGCTCATGCGGTTTCGGTTCAATTGGAAATCGTGGGTACGCAAAAATTCCCACGATTTCCGGTGCGCACACGTTTGCACGCGTTTGTGCACCATTTTTTACACAAACGCATTGTTTTATAATATAAAATTACAAAAACTCAAACACGGCGCAACGCGCACCAATGCACAGAAATCGCACGTGCAACGGGCGATAACAATCGCGATTGCATGCACGATTTAGTGCGTTATAGTGGGGCCTCAGCCTAACACAATCGTTAGTGCGTGAGGAAATGCGGCAGTGTGGCTAGCCCTAAAAGGCCAAAATGTATTAATAGTGATAGACATCGACAATACAAAATTTAAAAAATACATTCATCTTTGTGATCATGAGAATCTTAGTAAGGTTGAGACCACACAGCAGCCCTTCCCAGCAGGTGCAATGTTGCACAATTGAAACACAAGCGACTGCACAAAAAATGCAAATTGCATGCACTTGGATTAGCGACTGCAGCACAGCGAACGGCAGTGCACTTAGTGTGGCCACAACAATTGGCCAACACTAGTGTGCACCTTTTAACACGCAATCGGATGGTGATCAGATGGTGATCAGTGTGGCTAGCCTAATAATTGCTTTTGCAAAAGAAAAACAGCGTCTGGATATTATTAGATGACTGAAGCTATATTAGTTGATTGGCTGTGTGTACAGTATATTGTATAACCTTGAAAAACCAGCAAATGTAGGAGCCTGTGGTAGCGACAGGAGTTTCTTATCTCGGTTCAGCTAGTATAAAAACCTTATTATTTATGGAGGGAACTTCCTATCTTGCTTACTGACATGCACCTTGACTTCTTTTTGTATATTCATTTAGGTGAAAAGTTCATACAATGTTTGCAGGTATTTTGATAAAAGGAATTGTTCAACAGTAAGTTCATGTGTATGTACAAGTTAAGAAACAGAGGTGTTTACCATTTTCTTTTCAATATACTTTAACAGAATATTTTGTCACTACATATATACTACATATATAAAGGTTTGAGTACATTAATGTAGGGATTATTAAAAAAACTTACAAGGCTGAGCCCACACTACAATTATGTTACCGTCGTGGTGTCCAGCTGGCGTGCAATTTGCCCTTATCAGAGCATATGCGAATGCACCAAAATGGTGATCACATGCACGATTTGTAGAGGACACCAATTGTGGTGATGTGGCTACCTCCATAGGCCAACTCTACTATGTGCTATTAAAAATGCGATCCAATCATGCTTGAAAGCACAGTAGTGTGGCCTATAGGCAATTCATTGTAAGGCAATTCATTCCTGCCCTCTTTGTACACCTGATTATATGTTCAAGATCACTAATACTAGACTCCTGCTTTGTGAATTTCTTATTTTGTTTATAATGCATCAATTTATATGTTCTATAGACCTTCAGCTACATTATACGACATACATTCCCAACTATTGTATGGTGTAGATAACATTAATATGTCAATATTTAAGGAAACACTGATGATCGTTAAACCTGATGTGCTCATATCTTATTATTTATGTCCATGTTTTTATTCTGGAATGTAACATACTATCTATTTTTGTTCACACGATTCAGCGGAATGAAATATTCTCATTATGTCCACAGGCTACAGTTGGAAGCCCAGTACACGTTAATGGAATTCACTTCAATGATGCATAGCCAAAACCTATTCGCCTTATGTGGATGCTTGAAGCGCAATTGACTCTGTGAAACAGATTGACCCAAAATTTATTACAAAACTTTTTTTTAAACCTATCTCAGGAGAAATAAATTTGGAAGAACTGCTCCTTGAAACTTTATTTGTGAAATAGGAAATCAGGTTTCTGATTTCTATGTTAGTTACTTGTACCCATCATGTGTAACACAACCAGAAAGTTGTGTCCTCAGAAATGTATACTTCATTCAAATGACAAACTAATTGTAATATGGGTGCGGCCTGGAAAGCTCTGTGTGCACCTCTGAATTGACTTATTAAATTGGATGGTGGCGCTGGCATCACATTTGTCACCTGCAGAACACGGTATATTTGGAATTGAGCTCCACAATCAATTATTTTTTTCATTTAGAGTGTGCAGGGAACTGCTCACTTGGAAATTTAACTAAGCCATAAGTAATTCTGGGGTAGAACACTTTATTTCTTCACGAATTTTTTCTGCACAATAAAAGAGCCACTTATCAGCAAACAAAGAAAGTGGGACATCAATCAGAATGTACATTTATTTACAGTAACTGTAATGTTAGAGCCTACAAAGAATCTAATCAGTGAATGCATCTGGAAATCAGGATATCAACAACCAAATTATGCCACATTGCTTGTCCTTCTTGGCGACCTTTTGCATCCCCAAACCAGTTCTTGTATTACAGATATATAGAAAATTCGTACTACAAGTTACTGTATCAGACATTTTGTAAGATCCATGTGGCATCATGAAGAACAGCTGGATCTGTGTATGGTTGAGGACAGATTTCAGCACTAATTTAGAATAGACAAGCCTTTGGATTGCAGTTTTTTGTTAAAAAAGGACTACTAAATTGGAAAGTAATGTGGTACAGTATTAAAAACCTTAGCTGAAAGATTTACCGTATATGATTGTATAGTAAAAAACTGTTCAATATAAATACCTGTATATGTGTGCAGTGGAAAGGAACGTTAAAGGCATTACATGGCTTTGGGTGTTATTTTGGTATTCTATTAATATAAAATTCAAAGTCCATCTTATAAAAATGTGATTTTATTCTTAGTTTGCGCCAGCATAGCACAGTATTTAGGGTTTCCTCTAAACACTTCAAATGTGTTGCATAACTAAAAAAGAAATGTTTGCAATAGAGGATAAAATTTAGATGATACATGTTGTACACTCGTGTGACAGAAGCAACTAGAATCTTGGTGCACAGTAAGATGTGATCACTCTTGTATAAATGTATCACAGCACTTAATCTATATAATGATTGTATTTTTTTTATGTATTATATTTGGTTTCCCACTGGAAATAATAAATGATTCACTTAAGATTTGTTTGTATATATTACAATCTGGGAGAAAAATAACTTCTTTAGTTTTTTATTGTATGTGATACATGGTATAATTTTGTAACATATATGGGTTTATTTATTTTGAGGTAAAAAAATCAACCCATGCTATTAATTTGCAGCAACCAACCGGATATTTTTTTTATTTGTCTACCATAGTTAGAAAACATCTGATTGGTGGCTGCCAATTATTAACAGGCAGCATTTTGCACCTTAATAAAAAGCTTGTATCTGATAGGTTTCTTCAGAATAATAGAAGTAGGAAACTTTGCACCTCTTGGTATAAGACGTATGAAACAGCTTATGGGGGATGTACGGAGAGGCATTTTGGGTATTGTGTTGTAAAGCTGCATTAACCGATGTACCAAGGGATAATGCAGTTTAAGACAACAACAGCGGCTATGTACCGAGAGCCTTATCAGCATTGGTCTTAAAGTCACGTTAACCAATGTACCAAGCATAACGTGACTTTAAGACACAACTAACAGCAGTTGCAACGTACGCAAATTTTTGCTGCGCAGCTACCTCAACAATATAATGAGCCATTAACAGGTCTTTAAGACGTAATTTCTAGGCCAGCATATAGCTGGTGTTAAAGATTCACAAAAGGAAAACTCCAGTCACAATGCACTGAGAGCCACTATCAGCTCAGTGCATGCCTAAAGGAGCATAGAGAGCCATAGTGGCTCTTGGTACATAGCCCCGAAAATACTGGTAGTTGGTGTGGTGCAAAAATTGGCACGCACCCGACTGTGACCAAGCTTTTGTGCACACATTGAATCCAGACACTGCAAACATTGAATTCAGACACTGCACACATTGAATAGACACTGCAAACATTGAATTCGCCACTGCACACATTGAATTGACAAGCACACATTGATCACATGACACACATGAATCCGACACTGCACACATTGAATCCAGACACTGCAACATTGAATCCGGCACGCCACACACTGAATTCAGAAACTGCACACACTGAATTCAGGCACTGCACACACTGAATTCAGGCACTGCACACTGAATTCAGGCACTGCAAACTAAATTCAGGCACTGCACACACTGAATTCAGGCACTGCACACTGAATTCAGGCACTGCACACACCGAAATCAGGCACTTGCACATAGTGAAATCAACACTGACACACTGAACAGCACTGCACACACTGAAATCGCACTGCACACACTGAATTCAGGCATGCACACACTGAATTCAGGCACTGACACATTGAATTCAGACACTGCCCCACACCTTGAATTCGTACACTGCACCACACATTGAATTCAGACCACTGCACCACATTGAATTTGACAAAGCACACATTGATTTCAGACACGCAGACATTGAATCTGTACTGCACACATTGAATCTGTGCACTGCACAGATTTAACCCAGACACTGCACACATTGAATCCAGACACTGCACACATTCAATTCAAACACAGCACATGTTGGATTCAGACACACACGTGTTGAATTTAGAAACTGCACACATGAATCCAGGAACTGCACAAATTGAATTCGTTCAACAGCACATGAATTCAGACACTGCACACATTGAATTCAGACACAACACACGTTGAATTCAGACACTGCACACACTGAATCAGACACTGCACACAACTGAATTCAGACACTGGCACACATTCAACTTCGACACAGCACAAATTAGAATTGTTCTAAGCACACATTGAATTTAGACACTGCACACATTGAATGCACTGCACACATTGAATCATGCACTGCACACACTGAATCTGTACACTGCACCGATTGATCCAGACAATGCACACATTGAATTGAGAACACTGCACACATTGATTCCAGACACTGGCAGAAATTGAATTCGAACAAAGTACACATTGATCCAGACACTGCACACCATTGAATCAAGACAATGCACACAGTGAATTAGGCACGTGCACAAATTGAATAGACACAGACACACTATTGAATTCAGACACAGACACGTTGAATTCAGACACAGCCCATGTTGAATCCGACATGCACAAGTTGAATCCGTACACTGCACACATTGAATCCGTGCACTGCACACACTGAATCCCTTGCACGCACAGATTGAATTCAGAACTGACAACAGTTGAATTCAGACATTGCAACACATTGAATCAGACACAGCACATGTTGAATTCAGACACAACACACGTTGAATTTAGAAAATGCAATATTGAATTCAGACAACAGCACACATTGAATTCAAATAATATTGGAATTACTGGTATTAATGCATATAGATCTGGTTGATCCAGGGATACTTCCGACGTTGGAGTCAAAGGAGGTTTTTACCCCTTTTTAGCTGTTTTTTTTTTGCCTTCCTCTGGATTAACTATTAGGCAGGGTTTATTCAACCTTAATTACTATGTTACTATGTTACTATGAGGGTGTCATCCTTGGGCGAGGCATGATGTCCTCTTGGGATCGGTAGCGGGAAAAGGTCAGGGCCACAATATATCACATTTTTCGATTGCTTTATAGTGACCACAATCCGCAAGATTTCCTCTTAGGTGACTTGCGGTCACCCGGCCACCTTACGAAATCCCTTCACCTACGCAAACACCGTGGATTTAGCCACAATGCTCCCAAAGGGTTTATACGGCCAGTCTCCATGATGTCCCATCAGATAATCACTCAGGATTTAAATACCAGCCATCGCATCACTCCAGGTGTGGATACCCACCAATCAGGTGACAAGCGGGCAAGGGATGGGGAGAGTGGGGAGCGGGCGAAAATGGGTGTGTGGGTAAGGGGGGTTTTGAGATGGGGGTAAAGGTGGTACACACGACTACCAACTGTCCCAAGATGGAATCTAAAAAGATTCTGCCTGCCGTTTTGAATTAGACATGGCAACCTTTGAATTCAGACATACGGCACACATGGAATTCAGAAACTGCACAAATTGAATCATCCGATGCACACGAAGGCTGTACTAATCCACACTGAATCACACTGCTAAAATTCAGCACTGCACACACTGAATCCAGGCATGCACACTAATCGGAACTGTCGCCATGCACATTAACGTACGCGCAGTTAAATACAGCCACAGTTTAATTCAGACACTGCACACACTGAATCAGCACTGCATACACGAATTCAGGACTGCAAAACACGAATCAGACACGGCACACACTGAATTCAGGCACTTGCACACTGCATTCAGCAACTGAACCAAATGACTCCCTACACGCACAATTGAATCCGTACAGCGCAGATAAATACAGACACTGCACGACATTAATTAGGACAC
>JAACNH010005676.1:0-19551 GCA_019447015.1 Hymenochirus boettgeri
TATTTTGGGCACCAAGTGCCATAGTAGGGAGAGAAGACGGGGTTACAGAGTATAGATATGAGAAGAGACAGCAAAGTTATTTTGCAAAAATACAAACCGTCTTAATTCTACAAAACCAAAATTTACTTTACAGTTCTGGGTTTTGTAACCAACTGTGTGCTGTTAATATGCAACTACATTGGTGTTGTAAGATTGAGATCATTATGTACAACCGCAGTGTTACTGAATGACAGGCGGCAGTATTTTATGGGAATGATGTTATTTTACACTATCCTTCAGTATTTAAAATGACAATTATTAAAAGCTGTGGTAATGATTCCAAGGCTTTATAAATACGCCCCATAATCTTAACTCATTATGTACCATCATCCTTAAGATGAGGAAACATTAACAATGCTTCACTGTTAGGGTGGTAAACTTGTAAACAATGCTTTCCATGGTATGTTGTGATCATAGAATCTTTATACACTTTCAAAAAAAGCTTGGATAATTTCTGGACAAACAATATATTTAGTGCCACTGTTACCTACAGTAAAATGCATCTATAGGTGCACATACAGTATCCTTTTTTTTAAGCCTTTATGCACTAAGGACAAAAGACTTTGTATAATTTATAGCAGTGTAAAATGTCATGAAAAAAAGTTGATGATGTTACAAATCTGTGCTAAAATGTTACAGAGAAAAATAATTTCAGAAATACCAAATCTAAAGTTCTGAAACATATCTGATTTAAATGTAAAGGGTTAAACGCCTTTGTTCATATGGATTCTTGCCCATTGCAATGTAATGGTGAAACTTAGGGGGAAATTAATCAGTAAATTGAAAGGAATATTCAGGTCACTGAAGTCTGCATACTCAAGGATATAAATGATAACTCTCAAGTATGTGGTTTAGATCCATTACGGAATTGTGCTATGAATAGAAATCATATATCTGTGTTATAACATGTAATGTCAGCCACGTTTGAAAAATTTGACCAAAGTGACAGCAAAAACTAGATCTAATGTGTTTTGCATATTCTCCGCCCTTGGGAGTAAGAAATTACTTCTTGTTTCTTAGGCTTTGTGGGCCAATGTATTCATATAGCATGAGACTGAAGATGCCTCTGTTATAAGAAGGTGTTTCTCTGCTTTTATGCTCGTGAAGGGCTTTTGCTTTTGGGCCTCTCTCTCCCTAAGCTTTCTAGCTTCTTTTCTACTAGATCTAATGTTCTGACACATTAAGAGACACAAGTTTCTCTCTTATTCTAGAATAGTAATCCTATACATGATCATGTTCATTGGCTGGATTTGAAATGTTAACTGTTCCATGGGGATGTGTGCTGCCAGATGCTAAAATCTGATGTGCAGCAATTAAAATGCCAACAGGGGGGGGTCAAAAAGGGGGAGAGATTGACAGGCACCCTCCACGGGTGCCATTTCTGTGGTCTTATGGTAATCTGACTTTATTGGTTACAATGTTAACAATTTTTTCTATAGTTAAAACGCCAATTTTCTCGCCTTTTCAGAAGTCCCACCATTTTGCGTTCTGCAATGCGTCTAGTGCCACCTTGAAACCGACGTTTGAAATAAAAACTCTTCCCTTCTATAGGATCAGTTGTAAAAATTGTATGGGCTTCCTATAAGGACACCAAGCAGTAGCAAAATTGGTATTTTAGGAACATGGTGCAAAATAATGAGCCATTGTAATATAAATGCTGATTGGTAAATGTCGTGAGAAGGCGTATTACAATTTTAATGACTGTGCTTTTATTAATATGCTCCTACACAAATGCTGCAGTAGCTAGCTACCCACTGAGGACCCCCCAATTACAATTAAAACTTTACTTTTACCTTGTCTTTCAAATGAAAACAAAGAAAACACACAGACCCTATGATAATAATCCTTGTTTTGTGTTGTAGTGTTATCAATGTACCAATGTTACTGTTAGATCTTTATATTGGTATTCAGAACTGTCGTGTTTTATTCTCTTGATCTGCCTTTTGGGATCATATAGTTATAAGTAAAAGAAAAGTTTTATTGTTTGAATTCCTTCTTAGTTTAAATAAATAAAGGTAAAGTCCGGTTTCTTCTGGGTTTTTTGAGTGTAAAATATTGAGTATTCTCCAACACAACCCCTCAGTCATGGTTAATGAATGTAATTTTTTAATGATGGACCCGCTCGAACCCCAACACGAGAGTTGGTCAAACTTATGAGTTCGGACAAACTGCAAACATCCAACTAAGTCGGTTTTCAAATCGCGAACTTATTTTGATAATTATCGAAAATTCGATAATAATCGACTTTTTGAATTGATAAGCCTCGGAATGTAGCTTTCGAACTTGGTAACCCTCAAAGGTATTCTAGATTTGGTAACCCTCCAATGTAGCTTCAGTTTTGATAACCCTTAAATGTATTGTTCGGTAACCCTCGAATGTAGCAATTGATTTTGGTAACCCTCAATGTAGTGCTCTATTTCGGTAAGCCCTAAATGTAGGTTTGATACTGGTAACCCTCAAACGTAGTGTTCTATTTCGGAACCCCAATGTAGCGTTTGGTAACCCTGGAATGTAGCATTCAAATTGTGTAACCTCGAATGTAGCCTTGATTTCGGTAACCTCAAATGTAGTGTTCGAATTTGGTAACCCTCAATGTAGCGTTTGATTTCAACCCTCAAATGTAGCCTTCGATTTCGGTTGCACCTCAAATTGGCCATAAACCCTCGAAATGTAGCAATGCGGAAACCCGACAATTGCCAATTGTGGGCGAAGGAATGTGAATGTTTTAATAAGTTTTGGTGATAGGGCAGTGTCCCCAGACCTTTACCAGGCGCCACAGCTATTTACAGTGAGTTACCATTGCTATATTTTCTATTTATAATCCAAACTTTTTAACTATTCTCCCCATTGACTTTAATGGTGTAGTTTTGGAACTTCCGAACTTTAACAGAGTTTGGAATTTCAAAAGCGAAACCGAGTTCGGCCATTATATAGACACTATAGGTTAAAGAATAATAGGGAGAGTTCAATAAAAGCTTTTATTGTTAAAAATGGTTCTACTTTTCCCCAACCAATCAGATCTTATTGGTTAAACATGAAAGCTACATCTGATTGGTTGGGGACAAATTAGCACAAATTTAAACGTTAAGACCTTTATTGAATCTACCTGTTTATTTACTGATAATCTCTATCTTTGTACATTTAGTGTAGTTGTAAAGAATCAAGGCCCTGGACTCTAGGCACTGCTTAGAGTATGGAAATGCCATTTGTTAAAATAGCCAATCCTTTTTTTTTTTTTTTTAAATATTAACAGATACAGCCTCCTTTATGCTTGATACAGGTTTAAAAAAAGAAACTAAGAAAATCAGTGGGAATTGTGTATCACACAGTATTCATGGTTTTGGTTATAATTCTTTTGCTTGTCTCTCTCTTTTGTTTTAGTCAAAAGTTCTTTTGGCTTATTCCTATGTACTCAGTGAAAAAGTACAATAAGCTTGTTATGTTAACATTTATTCTACTTTTCACTTCCTACTTGTATTGTAATCACATTTTCACCTTACAACAAAAAAAATAACAAATAGCACTGGGGCTGTGATCATTCATACTTCCATGTCAGTAGCTCTGCATGTTCAGAAAAAGTTTTAACGAATGAGGCTAAAAATTCCCTTCCAATTTCCTTGATAAGAAAAGACTTTTTTTTATGTTGACACAATTTAAATTGAAATCCCAACACTTAAATGAAAATGAAATGTGATTTCTCTTGCAATAAGCTTATCTAAAATAGACTCTCTACTTGAAGTTGACAGGAGTGGTGATATGTTTCAGATGCAGTCTCTCATGTTCGTGACATACACAATCCCAGGGTTCTATGATAAATTTAAGAGCCCTCCCCCTTTACTACATTATGGATTTGAGAATTTGTTGGAATTGAGATCTTTGATCCCTAGGGCCTGATTTACCCAGGCGTGCGTGCTAAAATAGGGACTAAACTCGTGCTAACCAATATTTAATGGTTAGCGCAAGTAACTCCATAATTGCAATGGTTGCCACCAGTTTCACAAAAGACACCGTGCAACCGGGTCAATGTATTTAATAAAGGATTTGTACCACTTTAAACTCCAAAATTTAAGACCAGCTACGGCTGGTCTTAAAGTGGCGTTGGGTAAAATTCCTTTTGGGATTTACCACTAGGTGCAAATCCAGTATTAAATACCGAAAGCCATTTTGCCCGGAGACATTTATGGCTCTTGGGTAAATGAGGCCCCTATTGTCTCTTCCCTTCTTCAGTTTTCTATCATAAGCTTTGGCTTAGTAGGTAATTTTAAGGGTTTGGGCTTATTTAAAGGGCAAGTCCACCCCATTTTCTAAAATGTGCACAATAGTACCTTTGCCTCCCCCAGCCTCAACCGCCATAAAAGATTTTACAGGAACTCTCCCGGTCTTTACTTACCTTACACTTTCCCGCAGCATACTGTACCGGCCCTCTGCTAAATGGAAATGCAAGCAGGGGCAGGACCGGCAGCCACGTGTGTGAGAGGCAGCAATCATGGACGTGGCTGCCAGCTGCACAGAATGCCAGGGGAGAAAGGTAAGGTAAGTAAAGTTTGGAGCGAGTGTCAGTAAAATCTTTTATGGCGGTTGGGGCTGGGGAAAGGAAAACTAATAGTTGGCAAAGGGGGTTAATACTAGGGGGAGGGATTGCAAAGCGGGTGGGAGATGGTGGGGAGAGGGAGGGAGAGAGGGAGGGGGCAGGGGCGTCTCAGGGTTTTTGCCACCTGAGCCAAACTTTTGAATGCAGCCCCTATGTACCACTAAGCGCCAGAAGTGCACCACTGCAATCAGGGTTTAGGTGTGCGTGGCTTCCTGAATGGGGGTGGTTAAACATTTGGTCATTTTAAACTTCACATCACGGCGGTATTTATACAGTTTTAAAAAAGACTATATCCACACCATAATTCCTGTAGAATAAAATATTTTTCCCAAAGATTTGTACGCGCCACCACGTCAAGGTAAATTGTTTTCAGCAGGGCGCTAACTAACCTAACCAAGTTGCCCTCATGCCAAGCTTACACGATGAGTACATTAAGATGCCCAGCTCACACAGACAGATGCATGTAACATGCCCTAATGCCCAGATCACACAGGATGGTACATAATAACATTCCTTATGACCAGATCACCAAAACTATGATGAAAATAAGATGTGCCCAGCCGCACACAGAGATAACTACCAACTTACCTTATGTCGATCATAGCAGGGCCTGCATGAAGCAGCAGTTAGTGCAGAGTTAAGACCAAAAATGCTCTTGCACCCTCAATTTTTTTATCCTTCTGCTCTGCCTGCCTCTTTTCTTAAAAAAAAATTTAATGAGCTCTGCCTGTCACCTTGTGATACTTAGCAGGGGGCCACCTGAGCATTTTGCTTTATTGCCTCATTAGGAGACACCCCTGGGGGGGAGGCCTGCAGTGCGCAGGACAAAATTCTCCCGCAGGAGAGACAGGAGGCAGGGTCCTATATGGACTCTGCAGTACTCTGGTGGGCATTTTTGGGGCTTGGGGGGGGGGTTTCCAGGAGAACCATTTGGAGCTGGGATGTAAGGTAAGGATTTTATTGCACTACATAGTGGGGCCAGTAGGGAATTATAATTTGGGGGTGGACATGCTCTTTAATGTGCTGTATCCTTGAACATAAAAATAAAACTTATATTGGGTAATCTAATATTTATATATGTCTATATCAGTAAATGCTGAGATCAATCCTTTTACCAGTATCAGGGCATGTCACCCCAAAACTATAATTTTCTGAGTGCTGACCCTACTAGCTCCTCATGGTCTCCTGCAGTGCCTGTCCAAAGTTGACCAGAGTAGCAGACTCACTCAATTTCATTTTTATTTTTTTTAAACATTTAAGTACCTGTCTGACTCCTATCTGCTCCTTATGTTTAATTATTGTATTTCATCATGTTCCTTTGCCTCAGTATTAATAATTTGAATTATCTGTTTCATAGGTGAAAGGGCGGTGGGACACTGGGCGTATGCACTGTAAACCTGTGGGCCAGCCCAACACTGCTCTTTTGCTTTGGTGTATTTCTGATTGTTGATATTTGTTACCAACTTAGCTTTGTCTTCAGATTGTGGTCATTTGCTGCCTAGACGAACTGTTGCTTGTGACCTGACCTCCATTCTTTTCCCATCTGATCTTACTGACTTATGTGTAATGACCTTTAAAGGGCATGTCCACCCCCAAAACTATAATTTCCCCCACTACTGGCCCCACTCTGAAGTGCATAAAAATCCTTACCTTACACCCAGCTCAAATGGTTCTCCTGTAATGTCCCCCCAAATTCCAGAAAAAGACACCAGGAGCCTGGCAACCAGGGAAATTGTTTCGCCTCTGAGCTTTCTGCTTAGAGGTATTTTGTTCTCCCTCCCCCTAGTGTAAAATCCTTGCCAACTAGCAAGGCTAGTTCCCCAGCCCAACCGCTATAATATATTTTTCAGAAAGTCCCCCGATTTTACTTACCTTACCTCTTTCCTCCTCCTCCGGCTCTCAGGCAACACAGGCGCGGTGCCGGTCCGGCCCCCTGCTTGCAGTCCATGCAAGAAGAAGGCCGGGAGTGCGACGGAAGAGAGAGGGAAGGTAAGTAAAAATAGGGGGACTTCTGAAAAATATATTATAGCGGTTGGGGCTGGGGGAACAGCCTACTATATGTGAAAAATTAGAAAAAGGGGTGGACATGCCTTAACTCTAACTTTGGACTGGTTGCGTAAGCTCCTATGTATAATAAACTATTATAATTACCCATTGCTAATACTGCTTATTCTATTGGGCATCTCCCTGCTTCTGTATTTTTGGTATATCATGAGGACTTGGCCTCAGCACCAATATTCTGACTCTAAGACCTGGGGCAAGCATTCACATTGTAGAAAGTAACTGCATAATCACTGAATCAAATAAACTTTAAGATTAATAGAAGTAAGTTTTTATTTTCTTTAACTCAGGACACCGGTTAAGCCGCTAATGAATCCGACAGTACCACATTTTCTAAAACACAAGTACCACATTTATACAATTCTTTCTATAAAAAAAAAACATTTCCAACACTTACAAGACTACTTTGGTTGATGCCTCATTCATTAATGTCAAATGGAACCATATTTATAAATCCGCGTGTAATGCTTTTAGAGATACCGTGACTTTAAAAATCGCTATCGTAAATTTACGATCGTAAAACTGATCGGACATTAACTATCAATTTAACAATCATAAATTTTTGATAACGATCGTAAATTTAAGATACCGATCGTAAATTTAAGATACGATCATAAATCTACGTAACGAAATCGTTAGATTTACAATCCCGTAGAATACCATGTGCGGTAGTTTACTACTGCACACTATTCTACGATCGAACGTTCTTAATTAATAAACGTTCCGTTGTAAATGTACAATCGCGATCGTACATTTACACCGTGATCGGAAATTAACTAATCCGCGGTATCGTTTTTAGCATTTAAATATGGCCCTTGGATCTCTAAATCTGTTGACCAACCCTAAAGCTAGGTACAACACATGTGGACCCTGATGTGATGGCAGACTACTTGATGGACACCCGTTTTGCACGATAATCCTTGGGGTATGGGCATCGGCTAGGTGTCGTTAAAGATCTGACCTATCAGATAATAATGGTGCCTGAATAATCCTCATTCATCTCATAGTGTGATTGTTTCATTATCATTTTGTAGCCAAATATCAATTTAAAAGCCACGAAGAGACATATTCTCTAGGTCTCTTCTGGCTAAAAATTACCCTTGCATCTCATCATGACCTCAGTATGTTGGCAAGCTTTTGTAGATCTTTGTTGTCCTGTTCCCTGCCCTAACCTTTGCCTGCCCTATTGTTAAATATTTCTGTGTAGCTCAGCCTTGGCATATCATTGGACATACATTTGTGATACCTGCCCTTGACCATCCTTTCTGGATCCTTGTTAATATTTACATAGAACATAGTAATTGAGTTGACATGCGTCCATCAAGTCCAAACTTTTCACCATCCTTTTTAACTCTACATAACAGTTAAGGAAGGCAAAAAAAAACAGCTAAAAACGGGGGGGGGGGGGAATTCCTTGCTGACAAGGAATGGGAAAGTATCCCGGATCAAACAGAACTACAGGATTGTATTAATACCAGTAATTCTCAATATTATATAGTATCCCAGTACCAACCAGAAATACAGTATATGTATTAATACCAGTAATTCTCAATATTATATAGTATCCCTGTACCAACCAGAACTACAGTATATGTATTAATACCAGTAATTCTCAGTTTATTTTAGTTTTCTAAAAACTTATCTAGCCCACTTTTAAAGCTATTCAATGAACTTGCGTTACCACATTACTGGAAGACAGTTCCACATCTTTTCCCCCCCAATCTTAAAGGATGTCCACGAGTCCTCTGATATGACCTATTAGTAAACAATGCACCAGAGAGTTTATTGTATGGCCCATTAATATATTGGATAAAGTGATTATATCCACGCAAATGCCGCTTCTCCATTGAAACAGCCCTAACTTGTCTAATCTGCTGTATAGTCAAACCCCTCCATTCCCCTATTAAAGGGCATGTCCACCCCCAAAACTAAAATTAACCCCTACTGGCCACATCAAGTAGTTTAAAACAATCCTTACCTTACATTCCTGCTCAAAATAGTTCCCTGCTGTGCCCTCCAAAGTCCAGGAAAATGCTGTGTAGGGCAGTGTGTGACTCATGCTGTGCCTGAGACTTCCTCAACCTCATCAAGGTTGAGGCATGCTCAGTGCAGCCCTCCTGCCTTCAGCCAATCACGGACGCGGCTGCCGGTATTCCAAGAGAGGGCCTGAACACTGCAGCGGAGAGGAGAGGGCAGGTAAGTAAGAATCGGGGACTTTCTAACAATTATATTAATGCGGTGGGGGCTGGGGGAGCATGCCCTACCACATATCAAAAGTTACATTTCGGGGTGGACATGCCCTTTAATTTAGTTGCCCTTCTCTGAAATGCTTCCATTCCAAGATGTCCCTTTGTATTTGGGATTCAAAAATGCACCGCATATTATAATGAGGCCTTACCAGTGCCTTGTAAAGAGGAGACATTTTTTTAAAATTTGGGGTCTTATAGACACCTTTTCTAGTAAACATAACTGATTCATTGATATTTAGTCTCTATTTCTCAAAAAGGTTGTGTAGCTGTTGTGGTTTTAAGGGTATCCTGGGAAGCACCAGGCTATACACTATAAACAAGACCTTACCTCTTAAAGTAGATTTATGTATTTGTATATACTGTATTAGTACTGAATATTATACAATTATTTTTTTCTATTCCCACCAGGCCCTGCCCCAAGGAACTCCACACATAACCAGTAGGACTTAAGGATTATGGGGAAAAAACAGTGCCCGGAAGAAAAGGTTGTGTAGCTGTTATGGTATTAAGGTATCCTGGGAACCACCAAGCTATTACACTATAAACTGGACCTTACCTCTAAAGTAGATTTATGTATTTGTATATACTGTATTAGTACTGAACATTATACAATTATTTTATCCGTTCACATCAGACCCTGCCCCCAATGAACTCTCAGACATAACCATTAGGACTAAAGGATTATGGGGAAAATCAGTACCTGTAGGAAACCCACCTAAAGACAGGAAGAACATACAAAGCCCTTGCAAATGTGGCCAAGAATAGTAAAATAATTTCACAATATGGTTTATATATAGCAAATAAAACAGGATGTAACGGCAATGTGCATTAAAACTAGAAGGCGTTTGTTATTCTTCATTATTTACTGGAAGTTACATTCAATTATATCAGCTTCATTCCTGTGTGTGCTTATACGTCTGAGTTGAAATAACATCATTTGTATCTTATTTAGCTCTGCACGAGGATTACTTGGTGGATTCATTAGATAAATTGACAGGTGGTTTAGATCGAAAATCCCCAGATAAAGTCATTTGCTGTAGCAGACTTATACGAAACAAAACTGTGCCCTTTTCCTCTTTCTTCTACCCGTTAAAAGAAAAATTCAACCGGAAGCATTATCAGATTTTTTAATAAGAGGCGCAAAAAAAACCCCAAGCTGCATCCAATCAGATGATTCCTTCTACTTGTCTACTAAAATAAAAAACATTTGGTAACATCTGATTGGTTTCAGATTAATAGCACAGGCAAAATATTGCACCTCTTAATAAATGTGCCCATGGGCTTTTTTGTCACAGTATTTATATAAAAGGCGATGCTGAAAGTTTCAACATGTGAAATTACAGTGTCAAAAATTTTGAATCTCTCTTTGTGTGTATTATGTGTGTGGTGTGTAAAAATAATAAGTCCTATTAGTCTCCAATGATTTTTGTGATGGTTCTTATGCTGTAGCCAACAATCATATGAATAATAAATTAGTAAATATAAGAAGATAACTTGAAAAAGACCTTTAATGTTGAAACGTGTACAGGGAGATTCATTCAGACTGCAGGTGCTCTAGGTAAATCTCCCAGAAGGGTTCACAGGAGGATGCGCGACTCAATTACCATCACCAAACCCTAATTCTTCTCCAAGCTGGTGGTGTTGCTTACCCAAGGAGAGAGAAAGACAATCCACACTTGGTCGTCATCAGCACCACCTGACTTTGAGTCAGGAAAAAATGGTTTTAGGTGGAATTCTTATTTCTTTAAGTATGCATGGTTTATTAGGTTTATAATTGTCAATTATTTAGTTTTCAGAACTTTGTAGTGGAATATTTCATGGAATAATTTTTTGTACTCTAAGATCAGGACCGCAAGTGCAAGTTTAAGCAGTTTGGTACAGGGGATCGTGCAACCCTGGCTTTTTAGGGCCTTAGCCTCCACAATAAGGGAGGAGGAAGTTGTAGGTAGGTAAATTTCCTTTAAAACAGAGAGTTAAATGGAAGATTTAATTTCAGGAAATGCACAAGATATATTTTTAAGAAAAATAAAATTTTTGTGAAGTTTGAGGCATTAACCATGAATGCTGGATCCTGCCATATGTAACCCAAAATGTTAGATTTCACTTTTGATCTCTTTGAAAGCAATGTGAATACAAGATGAACAAAAAGGAAATCATCTGGGCAGTAATGACAAAGTAATATACATGTAGTGATTAAAAGGACATTGTAAAAGGATAAAACTGTTAAACATGTGTGTGGGGATAACATGTTTAAATGGAAATTCAGAATAAATACATAAACTTTTAAGAAAAAAGCAATATTTTCACATTCAATACCATAACCTGCCCATCCAGCAGTTTGTCTGTGCATAAATAACTGTTTTCGAAATAAGGACTTCCTGTTTGCAGGACCTTCTAACAGTGTTGTGATGGTCTCACTCGCTGGGTTGATGCAGCTGCTCAGTAGAGATCTGAGCATGTTTCACCCATCCAACAGCCAACAGCCAATCAGTAGAATACTGGTAGGAACATTTCAATGAAGTGGTTATTCGGAAAGAAGCGCCATGGCACAACCTTAAATGAAAACTCACTGCTGACCACAGAAAAGTGTATGAAATCACATTGTTTTATCAAAATGGAAGAGAATATGTAGCGTAACTAGGTATGTGCAATGTAGTAACCACAGAATTGAATAAAATAATTTCATTTTCCACTGAACTTCTGCTTTAAGCAATAATAATTAGTAATATACTGCAACACAATATAATTACACTGAAATAATTTGTGTATTGCCTTTCTTTCTCTTGGGAACGTTTATATAATTTATGAACTCCAGATATTGGTTTACAGCCTTTAGAAGACCCATATGCTTGAATTGTAAATGGCCTTAACTGTTTGTGTGTATGAAACAAACATTTCTGCACATACCAGGTAAATAAACTATGAATTTATCTGTTACGTAAAGATTTCCCCACCTAACTTGGTTTAGAAAGAGCCAATTTATAACATGAATGTAAATAAGAAACAATGTTTAACTCATAAAATCAATCTCTAGCTTTAGTAACTATCATTTATTGAGTATGAATACACATTATCCTTTGGCCTCTCCTGTATCCATCATTTTAATTGGCTCTTGCCATGATTTGGTGTACCACAAATCTCCAAGATCTACCATTGTAGAAAAATAAAAATTACAGCTTTAATGTGCCAGGCACAAAACACATCTTTTTTGGTTTATCCACAGCTTCATTGTTCACTTAATTTAGTGCTTTAAGATAATAAATTTCCCACAGAGAATGCAAAATGGGACACAGAATTGCTAAATGTGCATTAATATTTCAGATGCATTTATAAGCAATCTGTAGATGAGGGAATTAATCAGAGAATATTGCATTAGATATTAATCTCTGTCTTTGGATTAGAGTTCCTGCAAATTTATACTCGCAATAATGTAAACTGTATGATGGTTTTTTAAATGGCTTTGTTTTCACATGAAACATATTCAGGCTTGAACTCTACATTAAACTATCAAACCATGTCTTTTCTAAATGTTTTATTAATATGATAATTTTATGTCTCCAGTTTTGTTTACTTGATGTCTTGTGGAAAAATATTATCAGATTGTGTTTGTGTACGGTTCAATTTTGGCCTTAAATTGAAGCATATGGTTGATTAACATGTACACTAAATATATTTTTATTATATCCGGATATAAGATGATCTATTGAACTGTATTTATAAAGGATTGAAACCTGTTTATACCAATACTGGAATGTTAATTTATGGATGTTATTGTGGGAATGAGTGTGATGGTCTGTCTCATCCATCTCCTACTCTGCTGCGGCTGACACCCACTCCAATTCTTTGTTAAGGGTGTCAGTAAAGGTGCGATGTGATGTCATGCCCAATCGCCTTACAGCCACGACCAGGAAGTAGAGTTGGTCAGCATAGAAGCCCTCTATTTGTTTTTGTTCAAAACAATATTAGGGGGGTGGCACCTAGGGCAGCAAGGGACCGGGTAGGTAAGAGACTTCAGGGGCATCTTTGGAACATATTAGTAATGCGAAAGCTAGTTTTGGACTTATAGCTAGTTTATAGCTAAACTATTTATGACTGGACTGCCCTTTAAAATAATTTGAAACTAAACTGAGAGTTATAATTCCTAACATACTAACTGGCATTTTAGACTCCCACATATTGTAAATAAATAAATATATTATCAAGGCCTCATTTATATGGAAAATAAACCTTACAATGATTTTCAGTATCTTCTTAAGCAAGTTTGACCTAAGGTGTGTAAATAGGATAAAATGCACCTGTTTTGCACTTCAGCACAATCAAACTGCAACATAGTCGACATCTCTAGGTTTCTATATTGCCAGTGTGAGAGTTACTTTATTATTATTCATTTACATGCTATTCAGTGTGCCTTGCATTCTGAAATGTACATTCACTAGCCCATTAGACCAGTAATCCTCAAACTGTGGCTCTCCAGATGTTTGAAATCTAAAACTCCCAGCATTCCTCAATTACAGAGAGAAGCTAGGAATGCTGGGAGTTATAGTTTTCAAACATCCCATTGAGGATCCGTGCATTAGACCATATAACCATATATGTTTCATAAAGTGAAGTTTCATCACATGTTAACATTTATATAGTCTAATGCTTATATAGTTTAAATGTTCTTAGTCACCTCTAAGTCTGTATTAAATTCCTTTGTTTTTATTCCAGGACTAGTGCAAAGGACCAACTGTGGTTTTTATTGAGAATCTCAAGACCTGTCAGGACAGGAGTTTGAGCTACAACAAGATAAGAATTACAACTAGGGAATGAGGTCCATGTAGTACAAAGAATATACAATGAATACTGATATATTCTTTTTTCCACTATAGAGGAGTTTGTAAAAATTACAGATACTGTACACAGGATGATCATAGTTTGCATTTAGGAACAGATATGTCTAAAATCTTTCTGAAACCTGAAGGAATATGTACAGTATTTGTTTAAAAAATTTACATTAAGTGACTAAAAGGGCATGTCCACCTCCACTATTTAATTTTTATACCAGCTTAAGTCCCTCCAGACACAAATTTCTCTATACTTACCTTTAGCAAAACTGCTATTATATTACTTAACAGCCTGATACTGTCAGAGTTCTGCCTTTCTTTCGGGTCACGCTTCCACTATTTCTTAGATATCCAATCTGAAGGATCTCACATTTCAGCTGTCAATCAAATGCCGTATTAGCATAAACTCGTGAGCGGTTTTGCTGTAGCTGGAATGGTTAGTTTTGTCAGTTCACGTGCTGTATGCTGTGTACAGTTGTGACAGTTGATATGTGGGAAATTCCCTCTGCAGGTTGCCTTAAGGTGATTATGAGCATGCTTGCCCTCATAAAAAAAGTCTGGTCAGATGAGGGAAGAGGAAGTGGTTAAAAGAGGGAGGAGGGACACTGAGTCTGAGCAATTACTGGATTAAGAAATGCAGCAACACACACCTCAGAGTAAGTGCTACTTACAAATATTTGTAGAATAAGATAAGGAAAAACATTTTTAAAAGTATACCCTATATACTCGAGTTAAACTGTCCCAAATATAAACCGAGGCACTTACTTTTAACTGATAAACTAGGAAAACTGCTTGACTCAAGTATAAACCGATGGGTTGACTTTCTCCCATAGGCAGCATATAGATAGTTCCACAGACAGTCCTATAAAAAGTCCCATACACAGCACCAGAGATAGTTCCACAGACAGTCCCATAGAAAGTCCCATACACATCCCAATAGAAAGTCCCATACACAGCTCCATACACAGTCCCATAGAAAGTCCTATACACAGCCCCATACACAGTCCAATACACAGCCCCATAGAAAGTCCCAAACACAGCCCATAGAAAGTCCCATACACAGCCCCATAGAAAGTCCCAACACAGCCCATAAAGTCCCATACAGAGTCCCATAGAAGTGTAATGCACAGCCCCATAGAAATCCCATACACAGCCCCATAGAAAGTCCAATACACAGCCCCATAGAAAAGTCCAATGCACAGCATCATAGAAAGTCCCATACAGAGCCCAATAGAAAGTCCCATAGAAAGTCCAATACACAGCCCCATAGAAATTCCCATACACAGTCCTATAGAAAGTCCCATACACAGCCCCATACACAGTCCCATAAACAGTCCCATAGAAATTCCCATACAAGCCCCATAGAAAGCCCCATACACAGTCCCATAGACAGTCCAATACACAGCCCAAAGAATTCCCATCACAGTCCTTAGAAAGTCCCCTACACAGTCCCATATACCGCCCATAGAAAGTCCCATACAAAGCCCCATAGAAAGTCCCATACACAGCTCCATAGAAAGTCCCATCACAGCCCCATAGAAGTCCAATGCACAACCCCATAGAAAGTCCCATACACAGCCTTTATAGAAAGTCCCATGCACAGCCCCATAGAAAGTCCATGCAAAGCCCCATAGAAAGTCCCATACACGCAATGAAAGTCCAATACACAGCATCATAGAAAGTCCCATACACAGCCCCAAAGAAAATCCCATAGAAAGTCCAATACACAGCCCCATAGAAAGTCCCATAGAAAGTCCAATACACAGCCCCATAGAAAGTCCAATACACAGCCCCATAGAAAGTCCCATACACAGCCCAATAGAAAGTCCCATAGAAAGTCAATAACAGCCATAGAAATTCCCATACACAGTCCTATAGAAAGTCCCATACACAGCCCCATACACAGTCCGATAGAAATTCCCATACACAGCCCCATAGAAAGCCCCATACACAGTCCCATAGACAGTCCAATACACAGCCCAAATAAATTCCCATACACAGTCCTATAGAAAGCCCCATACACAGTCCCATATACAGTCTATAGAAAGTCCATACACAGCCTCATAGAAGCCTATACACAGCGCCATAAAGCCCTATACACAGCCCAAAGAAAGCCCCATACACAGCCCCATAGACAGTCCATACACAGCCCCATAGAAATTCCCATACACATTCTTAAGAAAGTCCCATACACAGCCCCATAGAAAGTCCATACACAGCCCCATAGAAAGTCCCATACACAGCCCCATAGAAAGTCCAATGCACAGCCCCATAGAAAGTCCATACACAGCCCCATAGAAGTCCCATAACAGCCCCATAGAAAGTCCCATACACAGCCCCATAGAAAGTCCAATGCAAAGCCCCATAGAAAGTCCCATACACAGCCCCATAGAAAGTCCAAAAAAGTTAAAAGAGGGAGGAGGGACACTGAGTTGAACAATTACTGGATTTAAGAAACACCGCAACACACACCTAGAGTAAGTGGCTACTTACAAATATTGTAGATTAAGATAAGGAAAAAACATTTTTTAAAAGTATACCCTATATACTCGGTATAAACTGTCCCAAATATAAACCGAGGCGGTACTTACGTTAACTGATAACTAGGAAAACTGCTTGACTCAGGTATAAACCGATGCGTTGACTTTTCCCATAGGCAAGCACTATAGATAGTTCCACAGACAGTCCTATAAAAAGTCCCATACACAGCACCATAGATAGTTCCACAGACAGTCCCATAGAAAGTCCCATACACATCCCCAAGAAATTCCCATACAAGCTCCATACACAGTCCCATAGAAAGTCCCTACACAATCCCATACACAGCCCCATAGAAAGTCCCATACACAGCCCCATAGAAAGTCCCATACACAGCCCCATAGGAAGTCCCATACACAGTCCCATAGAAGTAAAGTCCCATACACAGCCCCATAGAAAGTCCAAGCACAACCCCATAGAAAGTCCCATACACAGCCTTATAGAAAGTCCCATACACAGCCCATAGAAAGTCCAATGCAAAGCCCCATAGAAAGTCCCATACACAGCCCACAGAAGTCCAATACACAGCATCATAGAAAGTCCCATACACAGCCCCAAAGAAAATCCCATAGAAAGTCAATACACAGCCCCTAGAAAGTCCAATACACAGTCCATAGAAAGTCCAATACACAGCCCCATAGAAAGTCCCCTACACAGCCCAATAGAAAGTCCCATAGAAAGTCCAATACACAGCCCCATGAAATTCCCATACACAGTCCTAGAAAGTCCCCACAGCCCCATACACAGTCCCATAAAATTCCCATACACAGCCCCATAGAAAGCCCCATAGACAGTCCCATAGACAGTCCAATACACAGCCCCAAATAAATTCCCATACACAGTCCTATAGAAAGCCCCATACACAGTCCCATATACAGTCCTATAGAAAGTCCATACACAGCCTCTAGAAAGCCCTATACACAGCGCCATAGAAAGCCCTATACACCGCCCCAAAGAAAGCCCATACACAGCCCCAAGAAGTCAATACACAGCCCCATAGAAATTCCCATACACAGTCTTATAGAAAGTCCCATACACAGCCCCATAGAAAGCCCCATACAGAGCCCATAGAAAGTCCCATACACAGCCCTATAGAGAGTCCAATACACAGCCCATAGAAAGTCCCATACACAGCCCCATAGAAAGACCCATACACAGCCCCATAGAAACCCATACACAGCCCCATAGAAAGTCCAATGCACAGCCCCATAGAAAGTCCCATACACAGCCCCATAGAAGTCCATACACAGCCCATAGAAAGTCCCATACACAGCCCATAGAAAGTCCAATGCAAAGCCCCATAGAAAGTCCCATACACAGCCCCATAGAAAGTCCAAAAAGTTAAAAGAGGGAGGAGGGACACTGAGTCTGAACAATTACTGGATTTAAGAAACGCAGCAACACAACACCTCAGAGTAAGTGCTACTTACAAATATTTGTAGATTAAGATAAGGAAAAAAACATTTTTTAAAAAGTATACCCTATATACTCGAGTATAAACTGTCCCAAATATAAAACGACGAGGTACTTACTTTTAAAGAAAACTAGGAAAACTGCTGACTCAAGTATAAACCGATGCGTTGACTTTCTCCCATAGGCAGCACTATAGATAGTTCCACAGACAGTCCTATAAAAAGTCCCATACACAGCACCATAGATAGTTCCACAGACAGTCCCATAGAAAGTCCCATACACATCCCAATAGAAATTCCCATACACAGCTCCATACACAGTCCCATAGAAAGTCCCATACACAGTCCCATACACAGCCCCATAGAAAAGTCCCATATACAGCCCCATAGAAAGTCCCATACACAGCCCCATAGAAAGTCCCATACACAGTCCCATAGAAAGTCCCATACACAGCCCCATAGAAAGTCCAATACATAGCCCCATAGAAAGTCCAATACACAGCATCATAGAAAGTCCCATACACAGCCAATAGAAGTCCCATAGAAAGTCCATACACAGCCCCATAGAAATTCCTAACACAGTCTATAGAAGTCCCATACACAGTCCAAGAAAGTCCATACACAGTCCCATAGAAAGTCCCATACACAGTCCCATAGAAAATTCCCATACACAGTCCTATGAAAGTCCCATACACAGTCCCATATACAGCCCCCATAGAAAGTCCCTACACAGCCCCATAGAAAGTCCCATACAGCCCATAGAAAGTCCCAACACAGCTCCATAGAAAGTCCCATACACAGCCCCATAGAAAGTCCAATGCACAACCCCATAGAAAGTCCATACACAGTCCCATAGAAAGTCCCATACACAGCCCCATAGAAAGTCCAATGCAAAGCCCCATAGAAAGTCCCATACACAGCCCCATAGAAAGTCCAATAAACAGCATCATAGAAAGTCCCATACACAGCCCCATAGAAAGTCCCATAGAAACTCCAATACACAGCCCCCTAGAAATTCCCCTACACAGTCCTATAGAAAGTCCCATACACAGCCTCATAGAAAGCCCTATACACAGCGCCATAGAAAGCCCTATACACAGCCCTATAGAGAGTTCAATACACAGCCCCATAGAAAGTCCCATACACAGCCCCATAGAAAGTCCCATACATAGCCATAGAAAGTCCCATACACAGCCCCATAGAAAGTCCCATACACAGCCCCATAGAAAGTCCAATGCACAGCCCCATAGAAAGTCCCATACACAGCCCCATAGAAAGTCCATACACAGCCCCATAGAAAGTCCAATGCAAAGCCCCATAGAAAGTCCCATACACAGCCCCATAGAAAGTCCCATACACAGCCCCATAGAAAGTCCCATAGAAAGTCCAATACACAGTCCCATAGAAATTCCCATAAAACAGTCTTATAGAAAGTCCAACACACCCATACACAGTCCATACACAGCCCCATAGAAAGCCCCATACACAGCCCCATAGAAAGTCCCATAGAAATTCCAATACACAGCCCCATAGAAATTCCCATACACAGTCCTATAGAAAGTCCCATACACAGCCTCATAGAAAGCCCTATACACAGCGCCATAGAAAGCCCTATACACAGCCCTATAGAGAGTTCAATACACAGGAGCCCCATAGAAAGTCCCCATCCCATATAACACAGCCCCATAGAAAAGTCCATACATACACAGCCCCATAGAAAGTCCCATACACAGCCCCATAGAAAGTCCAATACACAGACCCATAGAAAGTCCAATGCACAGCCCCATAGAAAGTCCCATACACAGCCCCATAGAAAGTCCCATACACAGCCCCAT
>JAACNH010005677.1:0-19547 GCA_019447015.1 Hymenochirus boettgeri
ATAGATAGATAGATGATAGACAGATAGATACGATAGACAGACAGACAGACAGATATATAGATGGATGATAGACAGACAGATAGATAGATAGATAGATGATAGATATATAAATGATTGATATGATACATTGATTTTAGCCAGGCCTGCTACGGTTGAGTTTCGAGGGCCTACACCCTTTTTTGTTGCCCCAAATGGATAAAGTCGTCTTTCTGTCATGTAGATTTTGAGGATTTTACCACGTCCAGAGAATCAGGTATGGGATTTTGATCTCGTGTGAGAAGATGTAGGACAAATAATGATGTCTTGTTGATAGCAAATGGAGTAAATACTTTAGGCAGAAAAGTTGGGTCTGGTCTGAGAATTATCCGGTCGTAAGGAACAGAGTGAGAGGTTCTGAGGCCCTAAGGGATGTGAATTTCTGCCTACTCTTCTGGCTGTGTGATGGCAAACAGGAATAGAGATTTGATTGTTAAATTTGATATGAAACAGTTTCTAATGGTTCAAATGGTTGTTCTTGCAGATATTGGAGAACCCAAAGTTACCAAGGGAGGAGATCTTTATCTCTTATTTGTTATCTTATATGCTCACCCCTTGAAGAAATCAAATGATGAGTGGATCGTAGGCCCATTTAGTATTTGTGAGGGCTGAAATTGCGGAGAATTTGAGTTTTAAGAGTTGCCAGACTTAATTGTTTATTCATACCTTCTTGTAAGAATTCTGTATATTTTCTACAGAGATGGTTTTTTAAGGCATCTAATAGTTTTGACTTACACCAGGTTGTTTGAAAATACTTTCCATACTTGTAATAGTGTTCGATGTGGATGCTTTCCTGTCTGCAATAAGAGTGGATATGTGGTGTCTTCAGATAAGCCTCTTGATCTCATAGATGAGGTTTCAAGTACCAAGCCATTAAATTCAGATTGTCTGGTTGGGGTGAACTAGGGTCCCAGGGTTAGAAATTTCTTGGTTATTGGAAGTCTGATCGGTGGAACTTCGACATGCTGAGTGCCCTGCTGAACCAGGGTCTCTTGGCCACCAAGGTAGTATTACGATGATTGTGGCATTGTCGTCCTTGACTTTCCTGAGAACTCTGGAAATGATTGCGAAATGGGGAAATATGGGAAATATGTTATAATAGTTGGTGAGACAATTTCATTAAGAAGAGATCTGTCCCTGAGGCAGGATTTCCAATGTCTGGATATATATTTCTTGATTGAGTGTTCTTGTACGTCGCCATCAAGTCTAGTGGAGGAAAACCCCACTTTGGCAGATGGTCAGAAAAGTCTCTGGGTTGAGGGTAGTATGCTTGGAGTGGTCTGTATGAATTAAAATCAGATCTGTGTTTCTGCATAAGCAGTATCTTCTTGGGCGTGATTAAATAGTGGTGAACTCCGAGTCTTCTCTGTTGTTGTATGTAGGCTGTCACTGTTGTGTTGTCTAAGCGTACTTGAAACAGCTTTCCCCTGAATAGCTTTTGGAAGAGAAGAAGGGCTTTCAAAACTGCGACAGTCCCTTAATTCTGTGGAGCTGATAGTAATTTGCTGGCCACTCCCTTGTGAAAATGAGGATCCAATGTGGACGCACCCCATCCCATAGGCCTCATGGTCTGTCGTGATTGTTATCCACTCTGGGGTGGCTAGAGAAATGGGTTGTAATTTATGGTATTGCCCACCATGCCAGATCTGATTGGATCTGACGGTGGTATGGAAGATTATTTGATTCGGGCCCTTCTGTGGTAGATATTGCTTGTTGAATGAGATTGTAGATCTTTGATATGAGTCATAGACCATTTTACAGTAAGGAGGGTCGATGTGAGCTTCCCTATCGTATGTTGACAGACCCAGGCTGTTAATATTGGAAGTTGAATGAAGTTCTGCATCAGTGTCATGATGTCCTTTTTCTTCGATAATGGACGAGAAAAGCGAAAATGAACTTCAACTTACCGTAATTTTCTTTTCTGGTTCTGAAACACGGCAGTGATGAATGGGTTAACCTCTGATGCCTTGTGTGCAGGACCAATGGAAATAAATAGCTCTGACTCCTCCCCTCCCCACATCATATTTGACTGTCGAGCCCTATAATAAGCAGGGAGGGAAGAATTCACTGCGTGTTTCAGAACCAGGAAAAGAAATTACGGTAAGTGAAGTTAATTTTCACTTTTCCCTGCTCCTCACACGGCAGTGATGAATGGGATTTCCCAAGCAAAATGAATAAAGGAAGGGGGACAATAGAATAGTTAGATACAATCAAAATTTAATTTGTATCGGCTGCTAATAGAACTGAGGAAACAAAGTTCGATTGAGCCATAGAGAATATATCTAGTTTAATGTTTCACAAAGGTGATCATGGAGTCCAGGTTGACTGCCTGGCAAATGGCTTCTGAGATACTTTTGCTGACATAGCCATGAGGTGGTATGGCTCTCGTGTGGAATGAGCTGTCACTCTGGAAAGAGAGGATTGCTGCGAATCATAAGTTGCCTAATTATAGTTTTTATCCAGGATGCCAGAGTTGTTTTGATGGTTGGAGACCTTGTTTGGTCCATGAAAACAGGATAAACAGCGCATCTGTTTTCCTAAAATTCTCAATTGTTTCAGTTTTATAAAGTTTACGAAAAGTGCTAGGATCAAGGGACTGGCTTCCTGGAGAATCAGGATCTGAAAAAATTAGGGCAGAACAATGTCTTGGTTTAAGTGGAAGTTTGTAACCACTTTAGGGGTAAAGGAAAAGTCTGGCCTTAAGATGCTTTTGTCGTGTAGCAGATTAAGTATGGCCCGATGCTCTTATGAGGGCATTCAGTTCTGTAACCCTCCTAGCCGAGGTAAATAGCCACTAGAAAAGGGTTCATCGTGTAAGTCCTTTAGTATTGATTTTATTCAGATCAGAAAATCTAGGGGTTTGTAGAATTTGAGTAACTAGCGGTAGATCCCATGGGATTAGATCGATTTGAGGTTTCAGTCGCGTTGACCCCTTGAAAGAATCTATATATAGTGGATTGAGGCCCACTTATTGGTTATGAATGGCCGAGATGGCGGGAAATTTGTGACTTTAAGCTCAGATTCTTGTCTAGACCTTCCTGAAGGAAATCGATAAGGTTCTGTACCATGCTCTGGATTCAAGTCTTCCCTTTTACACCACACTGAGTAAGAGAAATGTCCATATTCTGTAGTAAGATTTGAGGTGGAAAGCTTCCTAGCTGCTAAGAGTGGCAATGGAACCCTATAATAACCCCCTGCTGGAGAAATCCCTCTTTCAACAGCCAAGCCAATAGGTTGATCTTGTCTAACTGGGGATGACATATTTCTCCTTGAGATAGTAGTGACGGGATATTCGGAGAGGCTAGGGAGCACGGACTGCCATAGATTGGATCCAAGGAAACCACGGCCTCCTCCGCCACCAAGGAGTTATCATAATTATGGAGGCTCTGTCTTCCTGAATCTTCTTCAGCACAGGGATTATCTATGGAGAAGGGAGGAAATATGTACATTAGGGATCCTTTCCAAGAGAATGGAAAAAGCTGTGGTCGTGTAAGCCATGTCGTCTGGAGTCCAGGAACAGTAGTTTGTTCACTTTGTGATTGGTTTTGGAAGCCATCAGGTCCAATGTTGGATAACCAGGATGAGAATGATAGATGAAAATCCTTGGGATGAAGACTTTATTCTCCCGGTAAAGATAGTGTGTCCGACTTTTGACCGGGAATGTGGATAGCTTTGAGATCTTCAAAATTCTCTTCTGCCCAGGATAATATTGATCTTGTCAGGTGATCCAGCTTGTAGGAATGAGTACCTCCCCTTTGTTGAGGTATGCAACTGTAGTCATGTTGTCTGATAAAATTTGAACTGATGCCCTCAGAACTAGTTTTGAAAGTTTGTCAGTGCTAATGGACTGCACATAGTTCCTGTAGTTCTGAGAACTCCCCCGCAGAGACAGGGACCACTGACCTTGAGCTATCTGATTGCCACATGTTGCTCCCCAGCCTGTTGGGATGTGATGTTACTATGGTTACCAATGTCGGGAGTGAGAGGAAAGTGAGAGATGGGGTGTGAATTCTTGTTGCTTGTCCACCAAATTAGGTCTTTTGAACGTGGAGTGGAATCCGAATTAATTTTGAAGTGTCTTGCCAAGGTTTCCAGCATTTTAGAAAGTGGAGCTGTAGAGACCTTAGGTGAGGCATGGTCCATTTCACTGAGTCCTTTAGAGACACTAGTTTCCCCACAAGTTGTTGACAGTGGCGAACAGACAATATCGGCGCGGTCAGTAGATTCCGAACTGTGGATATAATCTGGTTCCTTTTGTCCTGAGGGAGGGAGATCTGTAACAGAACTGAATTTATTTTTACTCCCAGAAAATAATCTCTTGAGATGAACTAAGTTGGACTTTTGATAATTCAGTAGCCACCCCAAATCTCATCCAGATAGTTGATTGTAACTCGAATGTGTTGAAGGAGAGTGAATTTTCTGCTTGCCTTGACTAGGATATCGTTGATGGGGACTAGAAGATTTGGATCCCCCGAAGTCTTAGGTTTGCTATCACAGGAGAGGAATCTTTGAAAAGACCCTCGGAAAGAAGACTAATCCGAAAGGGAGAACCTTGAACTGGTAATGAGTATTGCTATACGGAATCGAAAAAACTGTCTGTGTGCGGGTGGATTGGCTGCATCTTTTAAATCTATCTTTGCCCGCCAGCCTTCTCTTGTATCTGCCAAGAAATGGAGCGCAGAGTTTCCATCTTGAACTTTTTCTTTTCCAAGAAAGTGTTCAGTAGTTTTAGATTAGATATAAAATTCCCGAAATTCCCCCAACTTTTGCTTCGGAGGGCAGAGAGAGAAAGGAGAGTAGATGCCTTCTAGTTCTGAGATTGTGGGACCCTTTACGATTTCCCATAGAGTAACTCCTGCAATATCTTTGTGAGGGCCTAAATTGAGAGTGCCTCCTGGTGTTCGCGAATGTTAGGAATTGATGAAAATATGGTGGGGATTTGAATTCCAACAGGTAACCTATAGTTTCACTGCTTGGACTATCCAGCGATCTGAAAAGTTTGATTCCCATTTTGTTGCAAAGTATTGAAGACGCCCCCCACTTTTGGTTGAGGAGCTTGTACACCGTTATTGTATTCTGGGCCCGGATTTGCCACCTCTGGATCGCCGAAAAAGCTTTTGTTGACATTGTTGGGAATCAAAATGCAGCAGGAACCTCTTTGAGAGAATGGTCTACCTGGTTGTATGCTTTGTTTGTTTGAATGAGGGTGATCAGTGGAGTGGGTGCTTGATTTCCGAATCTACGAAACAGTCTGTGTGGGGGTAGGAAGGCTCTTTTTATTAGAGTTTTTTCGATTAGTTCCTCTAACTTTGTTCCAAAAAGTAGGTCGCCTTCGAAAGGGAGACCAGATAGTCCTTGCTTGGATTGTAAGTCTGCCTTCCATGCTTCAACCAGAGAGATGGTCTTGCCACACAATCGATTGGCCCATTGCTTTGGCATTAAGTTTTACAATATCTAGAGAAGCTTCTGCCATATAGTTATTTGCTGCTTTGATGTCCTTAATCATTTCCATAAGTTGATCTTTGGACTCCACACCCGGACTGCATTTTCCAAATCATAATCCAAAATTTGTTGGCCCTTGCCAGTTCGGTGATCGCCACTGCTGGTCTGATTGCAAATCCAGACAAAGAGAACGTTTTCTTAAAGCGACTCTTCTTTGCGATCCATTGGATCTCTCAGAGTTACTGAGTCCTCGGTAGCCAATGCTATCTTCCTAGCCATTTTGGAAACTGCGGTATCCACATTTGGGGGCCTTTTCAAGAGTTTTAACATCTTGTGCCAAAAAAGGATAGACTCTCAAAAAATTTTGAGAAGCGTTGAATTTTTCTCCGGATTTTGCCACTCCCCAATAATCATATCTTTGATATTTGTTCAGGCATATGAAAAGTAGACCTGATTGGGCCGTTTTGGTGAACATGAGGTCCCCTTGGGAGAAGAATCTTCCTCTAAAGGAATTTTCAGGGTAATTCACATTTTGACAATTAAGTGGTCCAGACATTCTTGGGTAAATTTGCATGAGTCCCCATCTGGCTCAGCATCCCTGGGTCCTCTGACTCCTTAATTGAGGTGAGGAAGGGCCCGGCATTTCTTTGGATAGAAGCCAGTACAGACTCTGTAACTTTAGAAGTCATTGATTCTAAAGATTCTGCATAATGGTTTTCACTGATTGTAACAACTGAGCCGATGATTCACTGTAGACTTCCTGGAATCTTCACATTCATCACAGAGCTTTCTTCCACGAGCGCATAGTTGAATAGAGCACACATTCCTTGGACCTGGGTCTCGTATGCCGTCGTCATCCAATTCCCGCAGGGAAGATCTGATAAGACAAAAGAAGGAAATGCGAACCATAGCATGAGCTATGTAAGGTATTGATATAGAGTCATACTGAAGTAGACTGAAAGCAGTCCTGCGACATATATACCTATATACCTGATAATAATATAATATATATATATATATATATATATACCAGCTGCACATCACTCTCTGAATATCTTACCCCCCAGAGCCAGACCTTCTCTCTCTAGAATCATGTTGAGTTTAGGCACTAAATGAAGAAAGGGAGAAAGGGAGTTAATCATCAAGGAGAACCTGTGATTAACTAACAGCCTGCAATCCAGAAAGGCAGGTCCATAGGATCTGGCACTTACAGCGTTGCAGCCTAAGAGAGAGCCCTGGTGACAGCGTGAATGAGGGTAATCCAACAGGATTCTGCCGTTTTCGCGACTGGTTGAAAGCCGCCGGGATTTTAAAAAGTCTGTGACATATCATCACAGCGTTGGCATGAGCCGCGACGCGGAAGAAAACAGGCCGCCGTATGTCCCGTCCTGAACCTAACGAGGACGCTTGGTTCAGGCTTCTTACGGCGAGAGAGGACAAGAGATCCGTAAGGAATTTGGGGTAAGTGAAGAAAAAAAAAAACTCTGTACTCCGATTGTTCAGGTGAGGACAGGAAAAAAAAAAAGACGTGGGGAGGGGAGGAGTCGGAGCTATTTATTCCATTGGTCCTGTCACGCAAGGCATCAGGGGTTTAACCCATTCATCACTGCCGTGTGAAGGACCAGGAAAGCAGTTTTGATGATTTCAGTAGATCCCCAAGGAATTGAACTGATTGGGTGGAGTTAATAAGGACCTTTTCCGTTTATTACCCATCCGTGAGCTTGGAGGCACTGGAGAGAGTTGTCTGAATGGGGTTTCGTAGAATTGAGCATTGTCTGCCTTTATGAGAATATCGTCTAGATACATGAATATCTGTATGCCTTGAATTTGAGGTGAGCAATTAAAGGGACCAGGACTTTGCTTTCAAGTAGGTTAAACCGTAGGAATTTCCTGAGTGACTAGTGGATGGGAATATGTAGATATGCGTCTTGGATGTATCTTCGCCATCCAAATGTCTTGGCATATTTGAACGGTTACTGACTTCAGGCTTTCCATTTTTAAGTGTCTGACATGTAAATTTGTATTTGTAGATATTTAAGATTGAGGATAGCCCTCATTTATCCTATTTCTTTCTCTTGAGGAAGATGTGAGAAATATTACTTCTTTTTGTGGGAAGATGGGACTATCTCTATGATGTATTTTGACAATAGAGAGGAAAGAACTGTACTAGTGCTTTTTTGGTGTGGTTTGAATGTGGAGGTCTGGATTTGAAAAATCTGTTTGGAGGATGGTTGTGGGTGTGGATAAGTCTCCCCCTATTGAAGACTGGGCTCTCGCACCTTCATAATTGTTTGGTTTGCCTCTGGTACTCTTGCCGCAAAAAGCTGGTGACGGGTTCTGATTTCCATGATCTTTGAAGACATGGTTTGCCGGTCTGTATAGTCTGACTTCTCTCAAGTTTGCTTGTGACGAAGTAGATGGAATGGGATTTCTGAAAGTTCTGGATACTGGAAGGCTATTCTTTGTGGAATTAGCTTCAATTAGTTCTTTGAGTTTGGATCCGAAAAAGAGACCGCCTCAAAAGGAATGGTGGAAAGGTTTTTGTTTGATTAGACATCTGCTTTCCACTGTCTTAGCCAGATAACTCTTCTGGCTGTAACAGAGACACTCATGGTTCTGGCTGATAGTTCATTGAATCCATAGAGGCTTCAGATATGAATTCATGGCGTGTTTCATGTCAGCAATATGAAGGAGGTATTCTTGGAGTTGCTATTTCTGATGGCTTCTTCCAGGTCATTAAGCCAGATTTATTGGCTCTGGAGAGGCTGGTGATCACTATGGATGGCCTGAGTGAAGCACTGTAAGAGAAAATATTCTTCTTAATATGATGTCTTCATTCCTATCCATAAGATCTTTAAAGCTGTGGAATCTTCTGTGGCTAGTATGGTTCTCTTGACCATCTTGGTTATAGCTGTGTCAACTTTGTTGGATCATCCCAAAGTGACATGTCTACTGAGGAAATGGGGTATGTCTTGAGAAAAGACTGAGTGTATATACATCTTTTATCAGAATTTTGCCATTCATTTTTGACTGTTTCTTGAATCTGTCATGTACATGGGATGATGTAGATTCTGTATTTTTTTTGTAAACATCAGATCTGAATGGGAACTGGTGAGGTTCAGATAATTTTAAGGATTTCCTCATTTTCTTTATGAGGAGAGCCAGTACCACATGGGTTAAGGTAGAATCAGTTTGTATAGGGTCTCTTTCTTGTATCAGAGTTAAACGTTTCTCCAGGTTCTAGGGTTTTGTTTAATCTATCTGATGTTGTGGTAAGTTAGAAAGTGAGATATTGCAGATCATGGTTTTGACTGATCCATCATAGATACAGAGAAAGAGTTGAGGGAGGAATTGATAGATCTTTGACTGATGAAAGTAGTTGTATGGATGATTTTGCTGGATTGGTCTTAAGAGATAGCATCAGAGCATAGCTTCTTTCCCTGAGAGTGGGTTGTTCACATAAGGCACATTCAGAGGTTCTGTGCTTGTGATAGTGATGATCATCCATTCATCATATCTGGGTGAAGACCTGAGATGAAATAAGTCATTGTAATATTGGCTGATATGGTGGAAAGTACTGCTCTTAGTAGTGATCTCACCCCCTGGATCTTGAGCTTCTTCTTCTATGAGACATGGCAGGTAGCTGGAAGAGAGAGAGGACAATACTAAGTACACAGGACAAAAAAAGTTAAAGGGCATGTCCACCCCCAAAACTATAACTTAACCCCATACTGACCCCACTCTGTAGTGTATAAAATCCTTACCTAACATCCCAGCTCCAAAGGTTTCTCTGAAATGCCTCCCCAAAGTCCCCAAAACAGGCCACCAGGAGCCTAGCAGAGTCCATATAGGAGTCTGCCTCCTGTCTCCCCTCCGGGAGAAGTTGGCATGCGCACTGCAGCCCTCCCCTCCCTCTCCCTCCTTGTTTTGCAATCCCTCCCCCTAGCCTAATAAATTTTGGCACATTGAAGGGTTCCTTCCCCCAGCCCCAACCATGATAGCCCCAACCACTATTTTTAGAAAGTCCCCCGCACTCTACTTATTTTAATCTCTCCCCCGGCATTCTGTGCAGCCGGCAGCGCACCGTGATTTGCTGCCTCTCAGCCAATCAGGGATGCGGCTGCTGGTCCGGCCCCTGCTTGCAGTTTCATGTAAGCAGAGGGCCAGGCAGTACAGCAGAGGAAAGAGGGAGAAAGTAGAGTTTTGGGGACTTTCTGAAAAATCTTTTTTAGCGGTTGGGGCTGGGGGAAGGAACCCATTATGTGCCAAAACTTATTAACAGGTGTGGACATGCCCTTTAAAGTCCTCCTAGATCTGACAGTACTTACAGTGTAGGCAGGAGAATCACTTGCAGTGCTAGCCTTTCGATGCTGACATGCAGGAGTTTTGAGGCCAGAAGCAGAGCAACATCTGTGCAGTGTTGCCATGAGTTTAAAAGTTTTGCTCGCATTCGGGTGCATACTTCCGGGTTGCGCGTGTGACGTCATCATTTTCGACAGTGCGCTAATCCGCCAAGCATCCGACTGTAGGGGGGTGTGCTTGAACCAGGGAAGAGCAGTAGTTCCTAGTGGAGTAGAGAGTAGGTGAGAAATGGAATCCTGCAGCACGAGGACAGTAGACTGTAAGACACAGAAGGGAGGAGTAAGGGAGAATTATACGCTAAACACAAACTGTCAGTCATGACACTCGGGCGTTACCATGCTAACCACTGGCGGTTAGGACCTGGGAAAAATTTTTAAAATTTTTCCCCAACCAATCAGATCTTATTTAACATTGAAAGCTAACATCTGATTGGTTGCGGGCAAAATTAGCAACATTTTTAAAGATAAGAACTTTTATTGAATCTCCCTGATAATTTATAGTATACAATACTTATTGCAATGACATTTTTTTTTCTTGCTTTTTATTATTACAAATACTACAATCTTATCATTTTACCTTAACCATCAGTTTGTACTGTGCATATGCTCAATATGTTTAAAAATAAGAACAAAACTCAGATATTTATGAAGATGCAAAGTTCAATGTTAACATTCAATGTAAAAAAATAGTCTAACAAATAGCTTATATTGGGCAACAGAGCCCAGTACAAACTGGGTGGAATTTAAATCTAGTGGCAATATTTCACATTGCTCATTTCACATATTCACAAAGAGACATTGAAGTCTAAAACCTGCGGGTCCAGAGAAGAAAATAACTGCTTAGGGAAATCGTTGCTTCAGAAAAGTGATTAGCCTCAGTTATCTATTGTAGTTTTTACCTGGAAAATGTGTTCTGTAATGTAGGAGTGCTGCTCCCAGTGGCAGTGCAATACGTTCCTATAGTGGTCCACTCCCAAGAAAGGGAAAGCCATGTCCTGAGCAGGATTTTCACCCTGCCTCATGGGTGTGGAGACCCTACTGTAATGTATTGTATTCAAGCTGAAATAATCAGTGATCCCTACTGGAATATCAGACTCTACTCATATAAGCTAGATGATGCTTAAAGGGCTAAAAATAAAGGTTTAATGAGCCCTTTGTCTTTTCCACATCCAGTGCCAACCACTCTCCTGAGGAATAAGAGTGATATGCAGCTCTGAAGTTTTAAGAAATAACAGTAATTTCATGTGCCAATGTCCCTTCTAGGTGTGTAATGATAACAAAGGCATGGACTGTTGCTTCTTTACTATCAAGAAGTTGCAATAGCAGGCAGAGAAAAAAACAGCACTAGAGACTGATGGGAAATTTCATTTCAGCAGGCAATAAGGGGGTCAGGGGATCTCCTGTCTGCAGCTACCTCTCTCCTGTATGTTTCCCTAAGAAGATAAAATGCAGTTGCTGCCTAAATAAATTTACCAGAACGTCTGTGATTGCCAGACACTATAAATGTAATTGAATGCATAGTGCAATTTCAGTTGATTCTTACTTTTCCATGCTACTTCTGCTTTTCATTGATATCCCTACATTTTTCACTAATTTGGCATCGCCTCTAAGGTTACCGATCACCTGCTAATTGAAGGACAATTCAATTCAATTAGCAGCGGCTGCGCTCAATTACATTTAAATTGCATTACTGCTGACTTAGCCTTGTTGCATGTGTTTTTTTATTGGTCACTTTTTTTAACTGATTTAATTTATTAGGGTGTCCTTGGGTTTTTTGCAAACCTAAGCAATGTTTTCACCTCACCCATGGCAAATGAACCCCGTACTGTCTATGTGAAAGTTTTTTGCATTTATTTTGACCCTATAAGGCTAGATACATACACACGCGGACTATTTGTCCCAACGAGCGTTCGCTACGAGCCGAGTGCTCGGGCCGGGACAAATTTGGCCGAATTTGTGACCAATCGATCGTGCGGTCCATAGGGAATTTTCCAATGTTTACGATCGTTCGTTCGTCCGATCCGGGCGAACGAATGATGATGTCGAGGTCAGGCCTCCCGCCCCCACACAGCCGATATTTTCGGACGACCGACCGAAAGTGTGCTGTGAATAGGAAAATATCGTCTGGTCTGTACCCGCCTAAAAATGGGCATGAAATGCATTTTTTTATATTTAGACCAAAAAAAATTGCACAACATCTCAATGCTATGATTACACAGACACCGTCCAGGCATCTGTAAACCATTTTTTAAGAGTAAGTTAGGAGCGTTTAAACAAAAACACTTTACTCGTCATGCCAAATAAGTGATAAAAATATGTGGAGTAAATAGCTTGACTCACTGCACATGCCAAAAACTCAATGAGGAACAGGTAAGGGTGTGAAAACGAATTACACCAGAAAATGGTTCCTACTCTCCACTTTCTGGTACTTTAAACAGGCACTGCAGGAGAACCGTAAGGAGCAGAGGCGTAAATTAAGGATTTTTGAACACAGTGGGGCCAGTAGTGGGTCAATTTTAGTTTTGGGGGTGGACGTGCCTTTAAGGTCTTAAAAAAGACCCAAAAAATCCTGCACAAAAACAAGTAATAAGTGCTTGTGTTTCTGAGTGCGATGTATCAATAAATAATGATTAATATAATTTTATGTAGGGACTGGGCCAGATTAGGCCATAGCATTGCATGAGCTTATTGACGAAGATGTCACAAAAGAATCGAGTTAGGGAGAGTATCCTAGTCCTCCCTTACTCATATGTAACATGTAACTGCGGTTAATTAAAGACATACTTCCATCAAGTCCAACCATTCCACCTTATTTTTAACAATAACAGTTGATCCAGAGGAAGGCAAAAAAAAAAAACAGCTAAAAAGGGGGAAAAGAATCCTTCCTGACTCCAAATGGCAATTGGAAAGTATCCCTGGATCAATGCACTAGAGTTTACTGTATGGCCCGTATATATATTTGTATAAGGTGATCGTATCCCCACGCAAACATTGCTTCTCTAATGTAAAAAGCCCTAACTGTCTAATCTGTCTGCATAGTCAGGCCCCTCCATTCCCTTTATTAATTTGGCTTGAAAAGCCAAATTACTGTTCTTTCTATTTCTTCTTCATTTTCTTCTTCCGTTTTTATTCTTCCGCTTTTTGGACGTATCTCCTCCCACAGTTTTTGAGCTAGAGACATGAAATTCGGACAGACGTGCGGGGCATAGAGGAGAAGTGTGCTATCTTCTAGCCAAGGAATCCGCAGAAGCATTACGGCGTTATCTGCGAATTTCCAGACATTTTTTCCCATAGACTATAATGGTAACAATCCTCAAATGTGGATATTTCAAAACAGTTTTTTTCATGGTCATAAATACAAATGGGATACCCCCAACCCCCCACACAGACCCAGGTACACCCACTACTGACCTACTTTCCATTCCCATGGAAGCCATATTTAAAGGGTAACTAAAGTCAAAAAAACTAATTTAAATTTATCCTCAATAAAAGATTTTTTATGGTTATAAAACACACAAAAAAAAAAGACAATACCCCCTCAACCAGACCAGGTACACACACCTACTAATCTACTTATCCATTACTGTAGCAGCCATACTTAAAGGGTAACTAAAGTAAAAAAAACTAATTTAGATTTATTCTCAATAAAAGATAGTTTTATGGTTGAAACACCAAAAAAGTCATACCCCCTCAACCAGACCCAGGTACACACCTACTGATCTACTATCCATTACGATGGCAGCCATATTTAAAGGGTAACTAAAGTAAAAAAACTAATTTAGATTTATCCTCAAAAAAATTGTTTTATGGTTTGTAAACACAAAAAAGACATACCCTCAAACAGACCCAGGTACACACACACTGATCTACTTATCCATTACTGTGGAAGCCATACTTTAAAGGGTAACTAAAGTCAAAAAAGCAAATTTGATCAATAATCAAAAAACTGTTTTTTAACTCTCAACCTGACACAGGTACACACACACCTACTGATCTACTTATTCATTACTATGGCAGCCATACGTAAAGGGTAACTAAATTAAAAAAACTCACTTTGACCAATCATCAAAAAAGTTAGTATTTTTACACCAACCTGATATGAATACACACACACCAACTGACCTACCTTAATGCATGTGACATATTTAAAGGGTAAGTAAAAAACAACAATGTCCTCTTCATTGACATTGACAAACACACAAACTCCCTTCCAAAATGCAGTCTTTCAAGCCAAATTTAAGTTTATACTTTAAACTTCCCTTTCTAGTTATTTTAGTTGCCCTTCTTTGAACTGCTTCAATTTCCAAGATTTCGGTGAGCCAGGAAGAAGGACTGTCGGTCATGGCCAAAAAAGCTACGTCCAACAGTAACTGCGAACAAGTGTGCTGTCCCATAGAGGGCCGCACGTTTCACCGTGGTTTTCGCTGTCATGCGTTGTCCGAATGGCAGTCGGTCTCGGTCACTAAAAGGAACACAGTACAGTATTCAGCCCGACCATTCAGGCTAAATTATTGTATGGTGGTGTACCTAGCTTAACAAAGAAAAAGGGCTTTCTGTGTTGTAGTTATCTATGTTTTCTCCAGGTCTCTGACTTGATATTGTCAGTGTTCAAGAAAATTCACACTAAACTACAGGGTTTATGGTGTCTTTTGATGCACAACACTCAAACATTAGACATGGACTAGAACTCGAATCTGAGTTTGAATTGGATTTAGGAGTTTAAAACAAACTCAAAATAAGAAATTTCGATAAATTTTCAAAATTTCAAAGATTTTATCGAATTTGTGGAAACAATCCAATCGTATGTCCCAATTCCCCAATGGCAGCTATTTTGAACTGTGCCAACCCCCTGGGTTGCCTTGTGAAGTGTTACCCTTTGGCCCGCTTTCCCTCATATAATGCAAATATGATGAAAATTTCAAAAATAATGATTAAAGGGGAAGTTCAGAGCAAATACATAAAGGTTTGTACACATGTGCAATCAAGGGAGCTTCCCCATGACGCATGAAGTGGATGAACGGCCATTCGGACGATAATCGGCCAGTGTATGGGCACTCTATCGGCCGAAACGGCGCTCGTTTGTTGATCCACTCTGCGGATTGGGCAACGATATCCGAACACTGGCTGTTCGGCACACCGTGATCGCATGTTTGTACGAAACTTTAGAGCAGTATTTTCCCATCTAATGAACTTATCCTGCCCATTCAGCATTTTGTCTGTGTGTAAATGTAAACACTGACTTCCTGTTTGCAGGATCTCTATAGAGAATGCTATGGTCCAGCCTGGTGATTCAGTTGCTCAGTAGAGATCTGAGCACATTTGACCCATCCAACAGCCAATCAGTAGAAATTAAGGTGGCCATACACATTAACGATAATAACTATAACAGATATGGCAGTATAGAAGTCAGCATTACGGTTGGTAGGGAAAGATGGAAAATTTTGTCGGTCGGTATCAGACTTTACTTAAGCTAAAGGGAGCTGATACTTTCTTCCATGTATGGCCATGTGGCTGACCGATCCACATACCACGTATGGATGGTCGGGTCCATATGTACGGTCCCCACCGCAGATACCAATGTGACCAGTCAGCACAATGCAATAGGGATCGCATGTGTAAGGCCACTTTTACTGTTCCATGTAGTGTAAATTCTAGGAGAAAGAAGGCCGTTACAGAACCTGAAATGTCAGCTCACTTTTCCACTGAAATTTCCCTTTAAAGACAGAGATTTCCCCCCTTTGTTGAGTTATGTAAAAAGAAGCTTTGCCACTCCATGTTCCTCTTGTAGATTAAGGTCATTGGGATGAAAAAATACTGCTCTTTTTCTGAAAAGCATATGTATTTGCACTGAACTTCCCCTTTAAGAGATTTAGGCAAAAAGATCCAGAGACAGATTCTAGAAATTTAGAATTTTCTCAAATTTTTAGGGAAATTACTGAATGTTGGAAGTTGGAAGTAGCGTGCGTGTGGAGGAAATTGCTATATTTCACGTACTGGATATTGTTCGTGTGACGCCAGACCATTTCCCAGGTCCCAGAGTCAGTTACCATTGCTATTTTAACCTTATTTTATCCAAACTTTTCGAATGAAGAGAGAGGTGTCAAAGGTGACAAAGAGGTGGTCGCAATTTTCTTGATGGTGATAATTATTATAACCTCTTGAGATGAAAACATTTAGGGGCTGATGCAATAAAGGTTGCAAAAGTTTGACTGTGCTATTTTTCTGCAGCAACCAATCAAAGCTATTTAACTGAGTAAACCGTGTGAAAGATATATCTAATGGTTGCTGCAAATTAATAGCACAGACAAATGTTTGCTATTGCATCAGCCCCTATGTTTGCGATTATGCAAAAATAATATTATAATGACACAGATATCAATTTATTGAAGATGAGCACTCCTCCTCATCCTACCCCCTTCCACAGAGCTGGGAAAACTCCCAGGAGTGACAGGATCTCTTAATGAGTTATTTCTTTTCTTAATATTCTAAGGGGACAGGATCAAAGAGTGTAGTAAAAACAAAGTTTTATTAGAGTATAATGTTTCAATGCAATTCATGTGGTATGTAAGAAACTTAGGAACAGATATTTATGGCAGGGTAAATAGATTCAACCATTACCCGCAAGATCTTTCCTCTCTATTGTGCCCCAAAAGATCATGTTAATCGCCCTAATCACACTGATGTTACAATGATTTTACAGTGATTCTTTGCGGCTACACCATACAGGACCATGTACTTCTTTTAAAGCTTATTTTCTCTCTCTTAAATGAGATGTAATTTATTTGATACCTTTCTGCCCCAGTATTTCATCTAACTCAATAAAATTCAAGGTTATCTAGAGAGTTAGAGTGCGCAGAGTCTACTTTGTGTTTCTAGCCCTCAATCATAAAATCCATCATTACTGCTGTATTAATGGCTATCAGGGCCAAATTGATACTTTTTTCTCCACTAGGCCACCTTGTTTGTGTGTGGTAGTAACGCTGATGTGTGCCAGTGACATTGCCGTATTCATTGCGTTAAGTCTGTATCACATTAAAAAAGAAAATGGATGCAAGCGAAGTTAAAAAAGCATTCTTGGTAAAACCGGAAGTCGTTGATTGTTAAAGAGTAAATGCTGGGAAATAGTGTAACATTGCTGACGGTTATCACCGCTTTATAAATGTGTCCAAATTTGCTGGCAGCGATATGGTATTTATAAATATACCCCATAAAGTAGATTTTGCAGTTTGTTAATAGGTCATAGATTGGTGCCATATGCATATATATATCTTCATACAAGACAGCACTTTTATTTCAGCTACTGCTAATCAGACAATGCAGCTAGATTGCTTAGAGAGAGGTGCCAAAAGACCTCAATTGAGCATAAAAATGGAGCAGAACTTAGGCAGGGCTGACATTTGGGACCCCCTTAATAATGTTTACTGGGCCCACAGCAGCCTGCCTAGGTTGCCTTGAGGATAAACCTGCTATGATTACCAGGTCATATAGTTAATGAAGGTCATTCTTAATAAATGCATTAGCAGTGCTGAACTTATTGAAGTTGATTGAATTCAAATACATTACTACTGTTCATACTTGGTGATGGTCTTTTAACATTGTGTTTTTCTATTTTCACTTATTGGCAACCCTTCACTAGCATAAGTACCAACCCTTCACTTAAAACAGTACAAACCCTTCACCAAGAAGAAACACAAATGTTTCACCTAGAAGAAACACAAATGTTTCACCTAGAAGAAGTACCAACACTTCACCTAAAATATGTACCAACCCTTTACATAGAAGAAGTACCAGCCCTTACCTAGAAGAAGTACCAGCCCTTCACCTAGGAGAAGTCCACCCTTCACCTAGGAGAAGTACCAACCCTTCACCTAGAAGAAGTACCAACCCTTCACCTAGAAGAAGTACCAACCCTTCACCTAGGAGAAGTACAACCCTTCACCTAGAAGAAGTACCAACCCTTCACCTAGAAGAAGTACAACCCTTCACCTAGAAGAGTACCAACCCTTCACCTAGAAAAGTACCAACCCTTCACCTAGAAGAAGTACCAACCCTTCACCTAGAAGAAGTACCAACCCTTCACCCTAAGAAGTACCAACCCTTCACTAGAAGAAGTACCAACCCTTCACCTAGAAGAAGTACCAACCCTTCACCTAGAAGAAGTACCAACCCTTCACCTAGAAGAAGATACCAACCCTTCACCTAGAAGAGTACCAACCCTTCACCTAGAAGAAATACCAACCCTTCACCTAGAAGAAGTTCCAAACCTTCACCTAGAAAAAGTACCAGCCCTTTACCTAGAAGAAGTACCAACCCTTCACCTAGAAAAAGTACCAGCCCTTTACCTAGAAGAAGTGCCAACCATCACCCAGAGGAAGTACCAACCCTCACCTAGAAGAAGTAACAAAACTTTACACAGAAGAAGTACCAACTCTTCCCCCAGAAAAAGTAACAATATTTCACCTAAGAAAGTACCAACCCTTCACCAAAAGTACCAGCCCTTTACCTAGAAGAAGTACCAAACCTTCACCTAGAAGAAGTACCAACCTTCACCTAGAAAAAGTACCAGCCCTTTACCTAGAAGAAGTACCAACCCTTCACCTAGAAAAGTACCAGCCCTTTACCTAGAAAAAGTGCCAACCCATCACCCAGGGAAGTACCAACCCTCACCTAGAAGAAGTAACACAAACCTTTACACAGAAGAAGTACCAACTCTTCCCCCAGAAAAAGTAACAATATTCACCTATAAGAAAGTACCAACCCTTCACCAAGAAGTACCAGCCCTTTACCTAGAAGAAGTACCAACCCTTCACCTAGAAGAAGTACCAACCCTTCACCTAGAAGATGTACCAGCCCTTTACCTAGAAGAAGTACCAACCCTCATCTAGAAGAAGTACCAAACCTTCACCTAGAAGAAGTACCAAACCTACACTAGAAGAAGTACCAATACTTACATAGAAGTACCAAACCTTTACACAGAAGAAGTACCAAAACTTCACCTAGAAAAAGTATCAATCCTTCACCTATAAGAAGTACCAATCCTTTACATAGAAGTACCAGCCTTTACTTAGAAGAAGTATCAAACCTTCACCTAGAAGAAGTACCAACCCTTCAACTAAGAAGTACCAGCCCTTTACCTAGAAGTACCAACCCTTTACCTAGAGAAGTACCAACCCTTTACCTAGAAGTACCAACCCTCTTATACAGAAGTACCAACCCTCTTATACAGAAAGTACCAACCTTCACCTAGAAAAGTACCAACCCTTCACGTAAAATAAGTTCCAACCCTTCACCTAAAAGATTACCAACCCTTCACCTAGAAAAAGTACCAATACATGTTAATTAAAGACAGGTAATCAGCGCTGATTAGACAGATAGGTGATAGACAGATAGACAGGAACAGACAGATAGGTGATAGATATATATAGATAGATCATGGATAGATAGATTGATAGATAGATAGATAGATAGATGATAGATAGATAGATAGGTAATAGATGATAGATAGAAAGATGATAGATAGACGATAGACAGATAGATATGATATACAGACAGATAGCTAATAGATAGATAGATTAGATGAGTAGATAGGTAAGAGCTATATGATAGATAGATAGATAGATGATAGACAGATAGATTAGATCGATTAATAGATAGAGATAGAAGATAGTAAGATAGATAGATATAATAGGATAGATAGATAGTATAGAT
>JAACNH010005678.1:0-19547 GCA_019447015.1 Hymenochirus boettgeri
TGAACTGCAGGACTTACTTGACATTGGCTAATGAACTGCAGGACTTGGAGGACTTATCTTGACATTGGCTAATACACTGGAGGGCTGACCTACACTTAAATGTGGTTATATCACTGAGACCCCATATATTGCTCTGCTCTCAGCTTCCTTCAAAGTGCAGGAGATTATAGGGAGCAGAACAATGTATGGGGAGATACGCATAGGCTGGGACTAGCATCTACCAGCAGGCAGCACATTATTAAGTTTGAAACAGGGAGAGGCAGTGTCCCCAAAGCCTTATTACAGACCTCTCATTCGGTGCATGTTATGTCGGATCAGCAGCAGAGGGGGAGTTTCTGTCCAGTAATAAAAAACAAACACGTTGCTTACCCTGTCAGAAGGAGTCCTCTCTGTGCAGGTTCCTCTGCTAGATTCCGACCGCCTTCTATTGGCCAACTCTAAAGACAGGAAACAAGGACTGTCAGCAAATGGCGTGCTAGAGTCACATCAAATTACACTACATTTGATTGGAGGAATCAATTAAACAGCAGGCGTGTCCTATTACATCAGGCCTCTATACATTTTAGACATTCAAGGTTCCTCACCACAGGAGAGAGATGTGGGTTCTGGAGTTCCCCAGCGCTGATTATCCTCTCCCATAACTTCAGTGTAACATTGGAGATGTGATAAGCACAGGTGATGGCAGACGAGTGAAGAGGAGCCAAGTAAGGAGACGGGATGGTCGGCCAGCCTGGGGTTTGTAGATCAATCACCACCAGCTCCTCCTCCACTAGAACAACCAGAGCAGTGGGATTGTCAGAGCCTAAAGAGAAACAATGAAATTGATTATTGTGGGGTGCCCCTATTTATAATCCCTCACTACAAGGTCAGGAAAAACTTCCAGTTATCCACAGGACAAAAAGTTCAAATGCTTCCAAATGTGATTTAAATGGAGACAATTTCTACTAGAGATAATGTAAATGAATATATATAGTATATTAAAGAAGAATGAAAGGAACATTTTTTACTATATAATCTGAACACCAATACACTGTAAATTACCACTGCAGTAAATGGATTAAAGGGCATCTATACCAAACTTTTTTTTTTTGTTATTTAAATTGGCCATTACTGGAAACTAGAATTTTTCCCAACCACCACTGTACCAGTTCTATTGTTCTGTCAATTTAAGATATCAAATCTGAAGCATATCTGTCAATCAAGTGCCTTATTACCATAAACTCTGCTGTAGATGGAATGGTGACATAAGGTATGCTGGGTGCAGTTTTGACAGATGGTATGAGGGAAACTCCCTCTCTCAAGGCTTCCTCAGCGATTACTGAGCATGCATTCCCTAATAAAGAAGGGGGGACGGAGGGAGGGGGGGGGGGGTTTAAAAGAGGAAGGGGGATACTGAGCAAAACAAGTACTGGATTGAATGCATGCAACAGCACACACACAGTAAGTGCTATTTACACATTTATTTATAGATTAAGATGAGGAAAAGTATTTTTTTCAGTATAGTTGCCGTTTAAAGTATATGTAATTCCCTGAAAAACTGGATAACTGCATGTGCACTGTCTGGCCACAACTCCTGACTTCAGTCACATGGTCCCGTCCAATATGAACTGTAACAAGATTGGCTGGAGACTACTAGAGGGTGAGACCTGCTGTTAAATTCCTGCAGTAAGTATGGATTGGGCATGTGCACTTGTCAATGACCACACTGTGCACTACAGGAATTCTGGGGGGAAAAACACAAACCCTATGTTTGAAATGTAAATTTCCCAGCACCCACATTAAAATGAGAGGTGAGGCACAGATTACAGCTTTTATATCAAGGCAGAGTCTTCTGATTCAGTGTTTTCCTTGCTTAGGATTTACTTGTACTTTAACAAAAAAACAAATACAAGTTGTGCCCAAAACACAGTGTAACATTCATTAAAATGTAAAGTAGTAGATTGTGTTCAAACTGAGAAGATAGTTCTCCTTCTTTATAATAAATCCCTCAATGATCTACAACAGAATCTTTAATAACAAATTTCCAGCATTCTCCGGTTGCTGGGACTTGTAGTTTTCATGTCGCATCTATCCTGACCGTCAGCCCAAAAACTGATGATGAAATAATAGATCACTTGCATTTCTAAGTTCTCCCTAATTAAAGAGAGACTTGTGCGAAATCAGGAAAATCTTTCAATTACAGCAGCTCTGCAGCTAATTTCTCATAACCCTTTGCTGGTCTTTGAACAAGAAGTAGCCAATTGGACAGATCATCACTTTCCCCCTTGCACATGGAACATGTCTGTCCCACTGGGAGAGCAGATAAAGAGAGGTATGAGAGAAAATTTTCTATATCTCTGATTAGAAATTACTTAAAAAGACAAGCGATACATCATTTTAATCTGTGGGTTTAGAATTCGCAATCAAGATAAATTGTGTTTCAGGACAAAGATGTCCCTTAACCTGGGTGCACACATGCCAGACCTTTGTGTATCCTGATCTTGATAAATAACAGGATCTTTCACAGTCCCGAGCCTTCTCCCTATACACAGCATATACACAGCATAGGGAGGATGTTTGGGACTGTGCGTTTCCCTGGACCACGGCCTCTATAGGGAGACTACCGCGGAAATTTTCAGTCTCTCGAACAACCGCAAGCCTGACGAGAATGGTCGGCCTACATTCGGGAAAGACACTACACCCACTGACGATATGTTATGCATTTGGGCAAAAAACAACCAATGATAGTTGTACCCTAAATGGATTCGAGTCAAGAGTTAACTCAATAGAGAAGGATTTTGGGAGTTATTGTGGACAATAGACTTAGTAGCTCTAAGCAGTGCCAGGCAGTATCTGCTAAAGCCAATACAATTCTTTCCTGTATAAAAAGGAGCAATTCTGCCTCTGAATAGAGCCCTCGTAAGGCCTCATCTTGAGTGTGCAGTTTTGGGTACCTAGAAAAAAAGGCGATTGTGAGGTAACCCTATAAAAAGGTTACAGGGAGCTACAGCTAATGAGCAGGGGATGTTTTCTCTCATACAATACTAGAGGCCACCCCTTTATACTTGAGGAAAAGCCATTTAAGCAACGTAAATGGTTGATCACTGTGAGGGAAGTAGGGTTGTGGGATGCTCTACCAGGAAATGTTGTGTCGGCTAAATCACACATTTAAAAGGAGGTTTGGACGTTTTCTTGGACAGGGAGAATATCCTTTTTTTCAACCCAAATTAACTGTGCAATTACAGCAGAAGCAAATATACCAACTGTCAGAATCTACCCTGGAGTCAATATGGAGGTATAAGAAGCAGATACTAATATCAGGGAGACTTCTCGAGATCTCTTATGATTCCACCCCATGTATGACCTTAATGGGGAAAAAATAAAACTTAACTATACCCCATCTATTAAAAAATGCCACAAGATATGCCTCTTTGTATCAATTTCAGACACATGTTCAAACCAATGTTGTAAGCAGCCATGAGTCACGTAACAGATTGTCTCTCTCTCAAAATCTCTGTTCCCATTTGTACTATAGCAACAGAAAAACCAAACAATCCTGCGCGAATTCTAAGATGTACAGCGTTCCTTTCACTAGCTGCTTCTTAATAACAAGTCTTGGCTTTAATACGATTACAAGCGGAATTACCCCAGGGCAACCAAATATTTGTTTTAATTCTTCTGACACGAGATGATTGGCTGAATCTCTCCTAATGTAAAATCTACGGTCTTTAGAGTGAAAAGTCTGATTGCATTCCATTCTATTGGTATGAACAAAGGAACCACCCGTAGTTTCACTATAGATAGTGACTCTAAACTGTAACAAAACAGAAATCAGAGACAGCCCTTTAGCAGATTTGTATTTACAGTGGTCATACCATCTTCACTCTTTAGGGGGCACACGGTAAAGAAGTCAATCACGCGAGAAGTGAAGTCGAGGGTTACCAAATTCTTTCCTTGCTGGATAGTGACACAGTGCCGGTCACCGTAGCTAGCTCTTGGCATTCCTCCACTGAATATGACATAAGGGTTCCTAAAAAGGATGCAAGCATACGGAATTCAAGAACTCAAGTGGGAGGGTGACACGCCCCATGTTTGTCACAGCCAATCACAGACAGTGGTTTACAGTTAAATTGTTGCAGGTATCAATATTTTGATTTGTTATCAGCAATTACAGATGGTCAATAAAGGTAATTTACAATAGATTGTATATTATATATCCTGTAAGGGGTTATATATAACATTTAACATAGATCAACTATATACAAAGCGGTATGCCATTTGGGGAGCTCTTCATTATAGTATATCTCTGAAGCAGGTATTAATATTGAATTAAATCTCACCCCGAACTGCTGGATCTGCACTGGATTTTGTTGATGGCTTTGCAGGGAAAGGGACCTAAAAAAAATTAATTCATTACATTTGAAGTCTTTTCTTTCTGGTTTACAATGGAAGCTGCAAAATAGCTTTCTATTATGGCCCCAGAGACTAATAAGAACACCGAAGCTGCAATTATTTAAAGCGCCTGTGCAAAGCCAGGTGCACAGACAGACAGACCCTAGACCTCCATAGTGCATTTCCACCCCCAAAATTAAAATTTACCCCACTACTGCCCCCACTGTGTAGTGTTCATATATCCTGACCTTACTCCTTAGCTCCTTATGGTTCTTCTGCAGGGCCTTCTGAAAGTCCAGCAAAGTGAAGAGTAGGAGCGGTCTTGTGTGTCATCCAGTGCATGCTACTTCCTTGTCCTCATTGGGGTCTTTGGCAAGCACAGGGGAGCTCTCCCCCCTCCCTCCGGATCCCTCCATGCTGCATGGTTCTTTAAGCAATAAACTTTTCTGTAGTGTAGGTGACCCTCTTCCAACCCTAAACACTAGGGTTTTAACATTAAAACTGCCCAGAAATCTACTTACTCACCTTTGTTCCCTCAGCTCTCTCAATAGCCGACAGCTGACTCTCAACCAATCACAGACGCGGCTTCCGGTCTGGCCCCTATTACTACTTCCGGGAACAGAAGAGAAGTAGAGGTAACGAAGGTGGGTAAGTCGATTTCTGGGCATTATTTAATGTTAAAACCCTAGCGTTTGGGGGGTGGAAAATGGTGTCCCATACATTACAGAAAAAAATATTTTGGGGGTGGAGATACCCTTTAACCAATCACAAAGAGACAGAAATTACCTGGTACTTACCATATGGTATTTTAGAGGTGGTGGGCTGCAATGTGGTGCTCGATCCGGCAGTGACCTCCCACACCATGTACCCTCCATCACTGTGTGAACTGATGAACGAAGAGCTTTCGCGCTCCCAAAAGACGCTCTCTAACTGCTGCGGAGTATAAACAAATAAGAGGCCACAGCATTAGGGAGGGATTGTTAGAAAAGTATGAAAATTAATCAAACAATTCAACATTCCCTGAACACACACACGGTTTGCTTATGGAATCTCTCCAGGTAAATACAGGAATTGTATTCACACCCACTATCAGCGTCTGGCTGCCAACAGATTGATTTTCAGGTCATCAGTAAGCTTGCATATTAAATCTTAAAAATAGAAACAGGTGACCTTAAACCATCTGTGCTGCAGATTTAAAAACTACAGTTCCCAGCATTGCCCCTGCCAGCTGACCAGTTGTATGGCCAATGTAATATTGATATAACCCATTTCATTCCATTGAGGGGAAGTTTGTAAAGAAAGGAGGAAATCAGTATGTAGAATCAGCATGCGATCCGTCTTCCTGAAAGGCCACAGTCTGACAGAACAGACATTCTCTAGTTCTTTGATCAGCAATAAAATAAACAACAGTCCAACTACAGGCAGCTTTATATACTAGGTACTCTATAGCCTACCTGATTTCCAAGGAACAGATGCTCAGCTCTGCGACTCTCCTGGTCCCACAAAACCACTAATCCTCGGCTGTAGCCAATGAGAATCTTTCCACATTGATGTGGATGTTCCTGCAAAGATTCCACAGGCCCCAGTGTTTTCCCGCACCTGTAATCATCCGGCAAGCTGCCAGACACAGACGGCACACGTCAGACATTGAATTCCATAGTTCTAACACTCCACTCCAACAATTCACAACATTTGTTTTAACACAAAATCATTGAGCGTTTTTTCTGTACACATTACCAACACAACACCTACGAAATAATAAACAGCAGGGCCGTGCAAAAAGGCAATTTCTAGTCTCTATCCCAACAAGCAGGCCCAAGACATCGTAATTACTGCCATGTACAGGATTTCAGTTTGGTAATTAAAACATAAGCAGAAAGTCCCATTCCAAGTAGTAAAATGGGAGTAATTACTGTAATAATTATCACTACCATCCTCCCTCCACCCACCTCTCTGCAGAACAAGTTCCAAGCTTTAGTTTACCTTTGGATTATCTCATCTTGAAGTAAAGTCTTCTCCTCCAGCAGCTTTAAACTAGGGATCTGGATAAAATATACCCCTCCTCCTTCTGTCCCAAGCCCAGCCACAGCACAAGACGCAGACACCAGGATCACGGTTATTCGCGTGATACTTGGAGGGGAACTGAAATAAAACAGAGGGGGTGTAAATCCAAAATAAAAGATCTTTAACCAACAATTTATTAGCCATAACACAGTTTCCCAAAAGTAACATTTGTGCCTAAAGACATGTTCTGACCTGCATTTGCACCCAGTCATTCCCATTAGTTAGTGTTTTGTTACACTGTAATTCAGATGTTTGGCTGGATATGTGCACTCATTTCTCCAAAATAATAACCGACTTTAAAGGGGAAATCCATCCTAAACCAAATTTTTCAGAATAAAATGATATATCCCTTATTAAGCGAGTAATCTTAAATTAAATGTATACTAGTTGGACTACTCGAACTTCCTTTAGCCCAGGAAGATAGCCAACTGGAGAATCCCTCCCTCTTCCTGGGTGAAACACACTGAGCAGGTCTAAACTCACTGAGCTAGGGGAGGGAACAGTAACTACAAGACTTGATGCAAGCTTTTAATCAGCAGTTTTATGCTAGTAAATCTGTGTATATACCTAGCCTTAGGGTGGGATACTCTTTTTAGTCACAATATAGGAGCATAAATCTTTGCACAGATTAGTGTAGGGTACTGTAGGAATGTGCTACCAATCACCGGTGTGATACAAAGATACCCATCCACCTGCAGCCTCCAATCACCATGGTGCACATCTTTCACCCCCACGCTTGTAAAATTAAGTCCCATGTTCAGCTAATCCCAATAACAGCAATCTAATTGGCTAGATAGGCCACATATACTTCAATTTAGTCCTTAATAAGCATAAAAAGAATTTTCTCCAAAATAAACAGTAAAAAGCATACAGGAACACTTGCACAGGACTCAACCTGAACGTGGCCTAAATGCAGTAATCCAATAAATAAGATGACCGATTGGTCAGATGACACAGGAATTTAAAGGGGGGTAGATCTGGAGTGGTTAGACAACCAATAAGATTAAAGTTAGAATTATGAAATCAAAGTACATAATGGTGCATGTGTGGTAATTCGGATATCAAAGGTCTTTTATGCAAAGAACAAACATATTAAGAATTACCTGTTTACTCAGTTGACCTTTGCTTTACATACATGAATTATGAAGTATAATAAGGTGAATCCAATCTTTTACTTTGTTTAATAGATATAAAATCCAGGCCTGTCCAGCCACCTAACAGGACCTATATGATAGTATTATTGGGCTGTATGGTAAGGGAAGTATCAGGATGTCCATATCCTCTATTTCCTGCCTACAGGTTAAGCCAAAAGTTTCTGTGACTAAACATTCCCACCACCCCCGACAGACAAGCGCGAGAGAGAAAGAAGGTGATCTTAGTACTTAGCGCAGTCGAACCCTGGCCTTCCAGGAAGGATGAAGCTTCTTGCTTCTTCAAGCTGGGAGCTGCCATCCTTCTGCTGCAACTCCCATAGATGTAAAGTATTATCATCCAGGAGAGAAAGTAGACGACCCTAGGATAAAATAAATACAGATATACTATATATAATGAAGAGCTGAATGAACACATCAAAAAGATTAACTTCTTGTTCTGCAACCAAACATCAGTCACTGTATGGCTATCCCTTGTCACTGATCATTGGTTAATGGACAGTGAAATCTTCTATTGTACACCAACCTAAAGATGGTCTATGAAACTCTTTAAAAAACTTATTTGAAACCTTAATCACTGCCCACTATACTGCCAGGGGCAACCAACTCATGTATTCAGTTTCCCTAACTGGTTTAAAGGAATTGTACACTGGAAACATTCCTTGGCTTCATTTCAATCTATAAATGCAAGCAGCACTTTGAGGTGTGTGTTGCTACAGGACTTCAATCCAGTACTTGTTTTGCACAAGCTCAGTCTCTCAGTCCCCCTGCCAGACTGACTCTCTGTAAGGGCAAGCATGCTCAGTAATCCCTATAAAGCAGCACTGGGAGAGGGAATTTCCCACCATGCAGTTCACATACCAACTGTCACCATTCCAACTATACATAACAGAAAAAGTTTAGGATACTAAGGCACTTGATGTTGGGAAGAAATATAGTTTCCAGTAATGGGCAATTTAAAAAAAAAAAAAAAAAAACACCAGTGTACATATCCTTTAAAGTTCGGCATTATCCCAAAAGGCCCATTAAACATTTTACTGAATTACTTTAGATTGTTTATTCACTGAACAATCCATTAATAAACATAGAATTTTTTCTTTTGCAAAATGATTCCCCCAACCCTGCAATCGCGATCCCAGCCAATGAGAAGACGCGCTTCTACAAAGCAGGTTTTCCCATTGGCCTGAGTCGCCGACTGAATGGAGGACTGAGCCACGAAGCAAACTTCAAGTAAATATTGCAGAAGATAGAAAGCAGGTTGAATCCACAATTCACACACCAACATCTGCTAACCGGTAATGACTTAAGCCTCGTACAAGGCACACCCGTGCTGAACGCCCGTTTTGTCCGATAATCACACATGTATGTTTTCGGTTGTCGCTCTTTGATCTTCCATGGTGGATTGACGAACGACACCTGAACAAACACATACGCACATGCGATTATCGGACGAAACAGACGTGCTGCGTGCACCTTGTGCTAGGGGGTCATTCGTCGTCCGAAGTATCAGACGCGTGTACGAGGCGCAAGTCATTACCTGTTAGCAGATGACCTAAACAAGCTAAAGATAGACACAAATCCACAATACTTAAAAAGTCCTAGCAAACAAATGCAGAACCAATTATGCAATAGCAAAGCGTTCCACTTATATATCTACCATACCTGTCCAGGTAAGAAGTGCATCTGTGTCACGGTGGCTGTGTCTTTGTGTAGGCCAGTGAACTCAACTCCTGGGGCCCCATATCTATACACAAGTCAAGGTGAAGTAAAGAAGAGGAAACAGGTGGGTACTGTGTATTAAAGGTTTCACATTCTGGGTCAATAAAAAGTTCTGGGGAGATTCTGAATAACAAAGAAAAAACATGAATAGTTTGTCTTCTCCACAATTGGGATTTATGGTGCAAACGTTTACCTGTGCTAATAATCTGCTGCAGCCAATTGGATGTTTCCTTATTTCTGGTCAGCTGCAGAGGAGTACCACTGGCAAACGTTTGCACCTATTATTCTACAAGCCCCATGGTCACAATCCTCCCATAACCAGGCTTAGCAGTTAAGATGGACTGGTCATTGTGTTTCTGCTGCCACCCATACAAAATACATAGATGGTACAATGCATGGAAAAAATGATAGAATAAAAAGGGGACCACTTAGCAGCAGTAAAACCAAGAGCTCATAGCATTAAGCAGGGATCCGCTTTATTTCTGAATAGGCCTATTGCAGAGACGTCCGAGTAGCCGAGAGGCATGATTAGAATGAGGGGCAAGAAGATACAGCTTACATCAGAGCCAGACAGGTTAGATGCTGTAAAAGTATCTACAAATACCAGGCTGTATCTTCCTACATGAGCAAAACAACCTCAAGTTGTCAAACGGACCCAGTAGTATAGTGTTATAGTTGGGTTACTAGAATCAGCTGGCACTAAAATGGACCATGATGCTTTGCCTTCTGGTATAGCCAGTGATATAATAACCTACTTGGTAGACAGAGCAGAAAGCACATCATTATGGTCTTTAACATGGAGATAGTGATCCCCAAACAGATCACTTGGCTACTAAGATTGCTTATATGAAATATTTTATTATAACTTTCAGCAATTTAGTTCCCCTTTGTTGGCTACAGGCTCTTTAGTAGAGATGGACAGCAACTCGATGGCGCAGCTGTTTTGGGGGAGAAGATGGTTGGAGGAGATTTCAAACTAGGTATGGAGGGGGACTACACAAGGATAGATAGAGGGGTTAGGGATCAGGGGGACTAATAAGATAATGGAGGGAGGAGATGGGGGAGCATGTACGTCCAAGTATGGAAGTAAACTGAATGATAACCTAAAACGTATATTTACAAATGCAAGAAGTATGGCTGGAAAAACTCGGGAATTAGAATAGCTTTAAAGGTAAAAGGTATGATGTGATCGGTATAGCAGAAACATGGCTAAATGATTCACATGACTGGACAGTAAATATTGAAGGATACTCCTTATTTAGACATGACAGAGTTAATAAAAAAGAAGGGGGGGGTTTACGTATGTTAAACAAGAATTGAAGCCAAATTTAAAAGATGAGATAGAAGGGGGTATAAATGATAAGGCAGAAACAAAATGGGTGGAGCTGTGTACAGGAAGCAAGATAGTTGGTAAAATTATTGGTGTATCTTATAAGCTACCAAATGCCAGTGAGGTTGTTATTATTGTGGATTTATCATCTTTTTTTTTTTTTACATCTTCCGTAATGCTTTACATTCAGATTAGGCCCTGCCCCGAAGAGCTTACAATCTAAGCACATATATTTGACACAAACAACCTATCAGTAAGTCTTTATCATTGTGGGGAAAAACCTGAGTGCTCGGAGGAAACCAACGCAAGCATGGGGAGAACAAACAAACTTCTTGCAGATGTGTCCAAGGGTGGAATCGAACTCCGCACTTCTAACCACTAACCACTGTGGTTGTGGAAATAAATCTCCATATGCAGTTGGCAATGGCTGCTGTTACGGGGCATTTTCTGGTTATGGAGGATTTTGATTACCCTGACGAAGATTAGAGTAAGGGAACTGCCAGCACCTCAAAAGTTATAAAGTTCTTAAATCTTCTATATGAGCATTTTCTTTCACAGATGGCAGAGGTTCCTACTAGACAGGATGCATTGTTGGATCTGGTGATATCTAATAACCATTAGCTCATTTTGGAGATGAAGTTAATGGGAAGGCTTTGAGAATAGTAATCATGATATAGTGTAATTTTATATAAGCTGCAAAAAACAAAAGTGCACTGGGTTAACAACTTTAACTTTAGGAAAGCTAATTTTATGTTGTTAAAGGAATCATTCCTGCTCATAGACTGGGATGACTTGTTCCTAGGTAAGGATATTGATCAGAAGTGGACTGCTTTTGAAGGGGTATTAAACTATTATATTTCTAAATGTATACCTTTAGGGTGTGTTTAAAAAAAAAAAAGGCTTTTAAAATGTTGAAATCAGAGGGAACAGAACAGACTTACAGGGAGTATAAAAGCTGTAATAAGAAACTCCAAAAAACAATTAAACTAGCTAAAATAGAAAATGAAATAGGGATAGCAGAACAAAGCAAGTTTAACCCTAAAATGTTTTTTAAGTATATCAATAGTAAAAAGATGAGGACCGAGAATGTGGAACCATTAAATAATGGCGCTAAGATGGTTATAGAGGATGCTGAAAAGGCTAATGTGCTAAACCATTTTTTACCTCTGTATTTACTGTAGAGAATCCTAGTCCTTATAGCAGAGACTGTAATAATATGAAGGGTATAAATGAGGGATATTCACTCTGTATACACTATAGAGAATCCTAGTCCTTATAGCAGGGACTGTAATAATATGAAGGGTATAAATGAGGAATATTCACTGTTTTCACTATAGAGAATCCTATCCCGTTGTATTCAATTAGATCAACTGGACTTGAAATGTAGTTCTTGAAGATGTTTCAAGTCCAGTTGATCTAATTGAATACAACAGATATACCATGAACTGGATGAATGAGAACCTTCACAAGCATATAGAGAATCCTAGTCCTTATAGCAGGGACTGTAATAATATAAAGGGTATAAATCAGGAATCTTCATTCTGGCTGAGAGAGGATATGGTATGGAAACAATTAGACAATTAGAGTTAATATCAATAAAGCCCCAGGACCAGATGAACTACATCCTCGAATCTTAAGAGAGCTTAGTCCAGTTTTATCTAGACCACTGTTTCTTATCTTTTCAGATTAAATTTTGTCTGGTGATGTGCCGCTGGATTGGAAAAAAGCCAATGTAATACCAATATTCAAAAAAAGGTAGTCTTTCCCAGCCTGGTAAATATAGACCTGTAAGCCTAACATCAGTTTAAGGGAAACTTTGTTACGGGATCATATCCTTGACTTTGTTTCCAGAACTGATCTTATTAGTAGCAGTCAGCATGGATTTATGCCAGACATCATGCCAGACAAATCTACTTGGTTTTTATGAAGAGGTGATTACGAATTTAGATTAAGGCACAGCAGTGGATGTTGTATACTTGGATATTGCTAAAGCTTTGGATACTGTGCCACATAAGCAACTAATGTATAAACTGAGGACTGCTGGCCTAGAAAAAACAATTATACATGGATAGAGAATTGGTTATTGGGTCGCAAACAGAGAGTGGTGGTAAATGGTCTATGTGGGCTTAAGTTCTAAGTGGCGTGCCTCAGGGTTTCGTACTGGGCCACTTTTAATCGGTTTATAAATGACTTAAGGTTCGTACACATCTGCGATCGTGGGTGATGACCCGTGCTACATGATGTGTACGAACGGCCATTTCAGCTGATAATCGTGCTGTGTATGGGTACTTTATCGGCCAAAACGGACGGCCAACAATCCCCGACTGAAAGGCCGTTACGGACGATAAAGTGCCCATACACAGCACGATTATCAGCTGAAATGGCCGTTCGTACACATGTATCGCGGGGTATCACCCACGATCGCACGTGTGTATGAACCTTTATAAGGAGGCAGTGAGAGCAAGGTCTCTGTCTTTGCTGGTGACATGCAGAGCTTTGGAATCTTAAAATGATGTGCAAGTGCTGCAAGCAGACCTAGATAGATTATCAAAATGGGCAGCAGAATGGCAGATGAGATTCAATGTTGATAAATGTAAGGTGATGCATTTGGGGTTTAACAATCCTTGTGCCACCTACACCATAAATAATTCTGCATCAAGTAAATCTCCAATGGAAAAAGATTTGGGGGTTCTGGTAGATAACAGACTTAGCTGTAGCAATGTTTAGAGCTAGCAAGATATTGTCTTGTAAAAAAAGGGGAATAGATTCAAGAGAGAGTAAGGCCTCATTTGGAATATGTGGTACAGTTTTGGAATCCCATATACAAAAAGGGACATCTTGGAAATGGAAGCAGTTCAGAGAAGGGCAACTGAAATAATTAAGAGAATGGAGGGGCTTGACTATGCAGGCAGATTAGACAAGTTAGGGCTGTCTACATTGGAGAAGCAACGTTTGTGTGGGGATATGATAACTTTATACAAATATATTAATGTGCCGTTCAGTAAACTCTTGTGCATTGTTTAATAATCTGTCATATCAGAGGGCTCATGGACATCCTTTAAGATTGGAAAAAAATAAGTTTTATCTTCTGTTTAGGAAATGTTTCTTTACAGAGGGAACAGGGTCTTCCAGCAGATGTGGTAATGGCAAGTTCATTAAATAGCTTTAAAAGTGGGCTAGATAAGTTCTAAAGTTAAAAAATATTGAGAATTACTGGTATTAATACATATACTGTAGTTCGGGTTGGTACAGGGATACTATACAATATTGAGAATTACTGGAATACATATACTGTAGTTCTGGTTGGCACGGGGATAATTTATAATATTGAGAATTACTGGTATTAATACATATACTGTAGTTCTGGTTGGTACAGGGATACTATATAATACTGAGAATTACTGATATTAATACATATACTGTAGTTCTGGTTGATTCAGTGATACTTTCCGATTGGCATTTAGAGTCAGGAAGGATTTCCCCCCCCCCTTTTTGGCTAGGTTTTTTCCTTCCTCTGGATCAACTGTTAGGGAGGGTTAAAAAGGAGGGTATAAAGGTTGGACTCGATGGACATATGTCTTTATTCAACCTCAATTACTATGTTACTATGTTCCCAGCAGGTCCATTTGTGCTAATGAAATGCTATAGCTAATCATGGGTACCCACAACTTTGCAGCCAGACATTGCTCATACGAACTGTTAAACTATGTTCAATGTGAACAGCACAAAGCCCAGTCCATTGATTGGCACAGTGTCCTCCTGTGTCAGCAACGAGGCTGTAATTCACTCACTGTCAACTCCAGCTGCGAAATAACAATCTGCCCTTTTGTGCAAGGGGGAAGAGGGGACAAAAAAAAAAAAAAAAAAAAAAAGATGCCCAAGTGCAAGGAAAAGCTTAGGAATTCTGACCTGGATATTTGCAATACACAAGCAGCTCTGTAATTCTGTCCCGTCGCTGCATTTGTGCACGTTGGGCAGCTCTTGTGAAGTCACATCACACACACTGTAGCTTCTTGTATTCCAACATCTTGTCATGACAGTTTAAAATGTCAGTTCTGATCAGGTGACGCTGTGGAATTCCCAAACACCACATTCTACCACCCTGACACACACACACAGATTCTATTTCCTTCTTGTGTCTCTAATCTAACGTGTCCGGTAAAAGATCATTTACATGTCTAATTAGGATTGATGGTAAAACAACATGGAAAATATTTCTACTGGTTTAGAATGTTCATTTCTTCAGAGTAATCCTGAAGTTTGACAGATACTGGGGACGGATGATATTTTACAGTCTATCTCTGGCAGGAGCAAAATATGGAGTGGCAGTAAAAAGCAGATTTACTTGGGAACAACAATAATCCCATCTGAGCCAATCGACTTATCCTCAGACAGGATTAGCGGGACAGACAGATTTCTATGTCCGCTAATCTTAAAGGGCCCCCCCTGCCACACAGGCTTTAGTTTAGTTACATCTTACGGCCATTTCCATAGTATGGCACAATTTAGAAACATTAAGAACCTTGGAAAAAAAATACAACCTGTCCTCAGGTGTGAGTTAATGTGACAGAACATTGTATGGACCTTAATAATTATGGCAACCAGCACATAGCTGCAAGGCAGTAACTCTTGCTTACATGTAGCTACCACAAAAGCAGTAAAGTGATCCGGTCATCCACTTTACCCAGACTTTCAGTCATCCCCATGGTAACGGGCACTCTCCCGAATCCTCGGTCGGACAACTCGCAGGGATACATTCCACCCCTTATGTTTGAACAGAGAGCAGCTATTCAGAGGGAATGTTGCCTAGAAACAGCTAAATCTCCCCCCACCAACCCTCACTAAATCTGCTACCCTTAACCTAACCAAGCACTGTACACAGTGACAGCAAAACGACATTGTCTGAAACTCGGTTACATAAAATAAGTTTGCCACCCAACTGAAAGTTCACTCCTATTATAAACCTTCAAGCCATAAATTGATACAAACTTTATCTTCGGTTAGGATATACTAGATGCTTTGATTTACTTTGGCTACTTTTTTTCCCCAGTTACCAAAGAGGGGGGGGGAAGAAAAAGAAATCCGTACTTGAAAATTCTGTTTTGTTGGTAATATTCAACATTGAAAATGTTATCTTTCCACTCCGAGCCAGGCAAACAGTCCAATAACCACGCAGGGTGAGAAACGCAGGAACGGTAAACAGAACCAACAAATAATCTTTTTAGAACTGCGTATTCTTCCCATTTTCTGTGCTGTATATCGCCAATAAAGTGCTCTCCACTTCAAAAGTATTGCAGGAAACCCCAGTCACAATTATACTGGGGTAACCCATCCAGTTTTTGCAGAGGTTTCAGTTCTACCGGATTACATTATTTAACCATTAAAAAGGGAACTACATTTATCAAGTCATTTTCTACATCCAATACAGCACTCTTGGTCCCTGCCTATTTGTATTGCCACTTATAAAAACAAAATAACCCTACGGGAGAATTTAAAAAACAGGTCATAATAGTATTCTTTTAAAAATTCAATAGCTTAACATTTGGGGACAATAAGGCTCCAATTCTGCCCCCAACCTTACATTTGGATATGAAGATCCTTTCCTTTGCATCTAGCAAATCTTTCCCTGTGGAGCCGGTGACATCATCAAGCTCCATCAAACGTTCTGTGCCTCCCTACATTGGTTTGCAGCAAAGGGAAGTAGGGCATATGCCAGTTCATTCCTGCTGTCTGGCAACCAGTAAGGAATACCTCACAAAGACACTAGTATCCCTTCAAATACTAATTTTTATAAGGTGTAAGGTAGGCAAGTCCTGGGTGCTGCATATTCTGTACACACGGTCCAATAATTCCCTTAGGCTTAAGTTTTGGTTGTATCTCTCATGTAATTTGTTAGGATTTCCAACATTACCATTGGCATGTAGCATTAACATTCCATCAGGCTAACAATTAATATATCGATCAATTTATCTGTTGGACATAATTATCGGGCCAAATCTTCCCATTTATCCTAAATAGCTACAGTTTTCAGTTAGCAGGTGCGGCTATGCTTAGAATTACAAAGTCAGTCATTATGCTACATAAATACATTAACATGATCTACATTTTGTAGATCTCCCAGTACATCTAATATTGCATCCTGTAGAGAATGTGGTGCTTAAATGGGTTAATATTCCATTGCAGAGATGCAGGAATGCCCTGCCCTTGAGAAATAGTTTCTCCCTGGGAAAATTAAGGAGCTCCTATTGTTTTGGCACCTCCCCCATCCAAGGTGTTCCTGATACCAATTATCCATGAAACTGAAGAGTCGACATGAGCTTAAGTAGAAGACATTACAAATAAACTTTAGAAGGGTTTAAAAAAAAAAAATGAATCCCAGCAACAATACAATAAGGAAGTCAGCTGTAGCCTTTGTAAAGAACAGGATTTGACCTCAGATTCCTTTTCTTCTGGGAACACAGAAGAAAACGCAAACGCATTAAAGGATACATCTTAACAGCTCCGGATTTCGCTCCAATCGCCATAATTTGGAGTATTGGGTCAAAGGCCAGTGAACTTGGCTGGTTAGGAAATCCATGCTCTACAGTCTGCAGAAGAGAGAAAAGTACAATTGAATTTTGCACACTGCTAATTCAAATAAATTATTTTTTAAATCAATATCTAAAGAAATCCTTGTCATATGCAACATATTAAGGCAATAATTGTTATTTCTGAATTTAACTTTTCATCCATTTATTGATTCTGCCGCTCTTCCCATTTCCCATGGTTCTTTGCGGCTTGTGATGTGAACATTGAAGTTATTTGGTTTGAGACTAATGGGGATTTGGTAAGCTCGAAGACTTTGCCACCAAACAGAGGATCTTGGGAAGAATGAGCATTGTACTTTAAGTAGTCCACAAAATAGCTTTAACCATGCTTCCAGATTTCACCCATAAACCCCCTTGTTCCCCCAATTCCATCTCAGATCTGTTGGGGTTAACATGCAGGTCCTTATATGACTTGCACCACATAAGCACATTGTTTCCAGTATACAGTTTGATTAAATAAACTCCCCATTCCCACAAGGCAATCATGATTATATATTAAAAGTCACCCAGACCATTACCTATGCTCTACATTTAGAAGTGTGGACAGAGATCTTGGTGCTTTGACTTAAAACAGTCATTTGTGTCATATCATTCGGCTGTGGCCGTTGGAAAATTTACTTTATTTCCCAGAATTCTACTCTCCCAGGCACACCCCCCAGATTTATTCACTGGCAGTAGAAGAGGAGTCCAGTGTGTTTCTCGCACACTCTGTCCTGAGCTATTTCAGCAGGTTACCGCCCACTTCTCTAGCTGTCAATCCTGTTACAGTGCAGTAGTGTCAATAAACCTTGTGACGGAGGTTAAAATCTTTGGCAAAAGAGGCACACAAAGTTTGAAGGGTTCAGTTATACTGGAAAACAAGAACATGGTGGCACTCACAGCTACCTTGTCCGATCCTTTAGGAGTCAAATATAAAAAAATAGTATTTACGGTAATGAAGTAGCATTTTAAAGGGCATGTCCACCCTTCATGATTGACAGCTAGTTCCCCTGCTGCACATGCTCAAACTTACGGAAAGTTCAATGAGCAGAGGGAGGAGGCAGACACTTATTTTCCTTTCTGGTCAAGGTAAGTACCTGGCTACAAATGCACGTTATAACCTGGGAAAAATATCAGCTGGGGTTGCAGACAGATATTCACCCATTTTTTAGGGATATAACCTAGGACCAGGTTTTGCTCCATCTCATTACCTTAAAAAGATGTGGCAACATCATCTAGTTCCCCAACAAGTCTACACGTGGTAAGGAAGAATGAATGGTACAACATTATCAAACAGCAGGCCCAGGGCAATAGGTCTTCTCCCAGCAGAGGGAGACTCACAAAGGGTAGGGGGATTAATAAAAGCTACAAAACCTGCAAAGGCAAGATAAATACTTGCCATACATTAGTTGATTTACAATGCGCCGTTCGAGCAATAATGAGATGACCCGGGCCAATCATTTGGTGACCGATTTTAAAATCCATGGTTGGTGCCAAGAACTTTGCATGAATTTAAGCAGGTAAGTTGATAATACGGCCTGATATTAGATGGATTCTATATATTGGGACTGTGTATGGACAGCACAATAGACTTTATGCACCAATAGGATTAAAAATAATATGTATCTGTTCCATAAATTACTATGATCATGGATCCCCCACCCCCCAGCAAGAGGCACCATAAATTGAGCAAAAAGGGGATCATTTCAACTCTTCAGGGTGCAAGCCAATAATGCTCTCCCCACGCTGGGTGAGATCATTTAACAGCTGTATCCGGTTTGAATCTATTATCTCCCTCCTTACAATCTGATTCTAATTACAGCAGTCACATCTTGCTCACATTCCCAGAATACACAGCACCCTGGATACATAAAACTATGCATGAAAACAGGACAGAAAAAATACCAAAACAACCTCCAACATACCCCTTTAAATGTTATGCCTAAAAGGACTATACAGATTTTCCTCCTAAAGGCAAAAGTTCGAGTGGTCTTATGGGAAAACACCACAACAGTCTCCAGCTGTGACATAAACAACTCCAGCCACGGAGAAGAAAGGGACATTCAACTGGTAGTATTGACCATAAAAGAACAAGTTCCAGTCCAGTTGATGTAACTGAAAATCCCACAGATATACCACGGCCTGGATGAATGAATATTACAGATAGACCACGGCCTGGATGAATGAATATTACAGATAGACCACGACCTGGATGAATAATTATTACAGATAGACCACGACCTGGATGAATGAATATTACAGATAGACCGTGACCTGGATGAATGAATATTACAGATAGACCACGACCTGGATGAATGAATATTACAGATAGACCGCGACCTGGAT